>OMNV01026380.1:0-10830 GCA_900303265.1 Brotula barbata | reverse complement strand
TCCCATTACTTGTTGGATGAAATGTTAAAATGGTTCTTTTTGTAATTTGATGCATGTATTAATGAAAACTATCGTGAAAAATTATTTAAATTTAGGCTATTCATAGAATTTGTTCTAGAATGTGTTCAGTGGGTACTAGTTGCCCATGGGCACTGTGTAGGAGAGCACTGCTGTAGGGTTAGTAAATACGCTCTCTCTCTCTCTCTCACACACACACACACACACACACATACACACACACACACACACACACACACAGCCAGGCTGTCTTTGTTTAGCGTGGGAAAATGTTTAGAGACTCATTAGAGATGCCTGAGAGCCTGTATTGATGTCTCTCTTACTCTCTCTCTCTCTCACACACACACACACACACACACACTCTCCCTCTCGGACACACACACACATTCAGTAATGTCTGCTTTTCTCCTCTTAGGTCTCTGGGAAACAAACAGAGCGATCAGGATCAATCCGTAAACATGGAACCAGCATCAGGTTCTATTCTATTCTATTCTATTCTATTCTATTCTATTCTATTCTAATATATTTCAATATTTTTATTCTAATCTATTCTATTCTGTTCTGTTATATTCTATTCTATTTCAATATTTATTATCCTATCCTATTCTATTGTATTCTGTTCTGTTCTGTTCTGTTTGTTCTGTTCTGTTTGTTCCATTCTATTCTATTCTATTCTATTTTGTTCATTTGTGTGTGTGTGTGTGTTGTGTCAGGTCCATCAAACCTCCAGAGCCAGTCCAGTGTCCAGTGGTGCCCCCTGTCAGCGGGTAAAAAACCTGGTTTGTGTGTGTGTGTGTGTTTCTCTTTATGTGCACGCGTTTGCGTTTCTGTTTCTGTGTATTCGTCTGTTTCTGGTTGTGTGTGAGAGAGAGAGTGCATTTCTGTTCATTTGTGTGAACAAATGCTTCATTGCAGTTGCTGTCGTATTTGTGAGGGTGTTGGTGAGTGGGAAATTTCACGTAGGACTGTACACAGCTGACATCATCAAAGGGACGGGTGCCAGCGTGACCCCATAGATGAGTGTCACAGTAGGCTACACGAAGTCACTGGAATTTGGGAACTGAAAGTAAAACCTGATGGAAAACTGCATGTTTTCCCAATGACCATATGGCTGTCGCACCATCTGAAAAATGCACTGAACGATAAGGATAATGTCATGAGTCACCAATGACAGTGGACAAAATATTTGTGTCGTCAGGAGCATTGATTGGCCACGGCTTCACGCTTTTGGACACAATTTAGTTCTGAATTCTAGAAACACAACAAGACCTCAGCCTGCCAGTACACTCTCTGATACTGGTTAGCCCATGATGCTAGCCCTGTAAAGCTATCTACAATAAATCGACTGCATTTCTATAGCGCCTTTCTACTCTGGAGACCACTCAAAGCGCTTTTACAATGTTTGCCTCACATTCACCCATTTACACACCGACAGCCGAGGTAACCATGCAAGGCCCACTTGCTAATGGGTTTTCTCTCGTCCTACACCAATCGTTATCATAGACGGGAGGAGATTAGATTAGATAGATAGATAGATAGATAGATAAATAGATAGCTTTATAACCCCAGAGGAAATTCAAGTCTTCCAGTGGCTGATAACAACAAAACACCAACAATAACAAAAACAACAAAAATAATGATAAAAGAAGCATAGAATATATATAACATAACACCATAATTGTAGATATAAAAATTATCTAAATTTAACGTATCTTTATATTTTAAGTTACCATAATGAAAGCATTCTTACATGTTTCAAAACACCATCTTATTGTTGTCTGTTGTGTGTTTTTGAAGGCATTTAAAGAGTTATTAGTTATTGCTGTGTATTTCTGTGTGTATGTAGTTTTGTAAAGTGACAAATGCATAAATATTAATGTTAGTTTAATAAATAACAGTGATTTAACGTAAACATTATTTTATTTAAAAAATGTTAATTAAAATGGATAAATTGATTTTGGTGCTAATTTGTTCTCAGATCCAGTTTTGGTAAACCTGTAGCTCCACCCACTGCTCCTGCCGCCTGGCAACCATCACCTGAATGTGACATGATCACGGCACTGTTGGAGGATGCTCAGCCCCCGCCTCCCAAGGCACAAGATGATTATTTGGTTACCAATTCAGCTCCACCTCCAGATGGTGACACATCAGTAGAGACTCTGGATCTGCCCCCTCCTCCTCCAGATCCACCAACTCTGACCAATCAGAGCACTGCACCACTGGCCCCGCCCCTAACTCTGGAAACAGGTGAGGACTAAAAAAATGTCAGATGAATACTTAATCACACATAAAGATGAAAAGAAACATGACATCAGCATGACATCTCTTCCTACTCCTCTCAGTGGTGGAGGAGAACATGTTCCCCCTTCCTCCTCCTCCTGATGAAGAAAACACCTTCACGCTGCCAGCCAGTGCAAGCTTAGAACTGCCAGGCCTGCCCCCTCCTCCTCCTGTCAGTGATGAAGTTGAAGGTAACAGCCTGTCTGTTTGTGTCTGTGTGCCTGCCTGACTAGAGAGTGAATTTCCCCATGGGGATCAATAAAGTACCCTTCTTCTTCTCTGTACGCCTGGAAGACCTCTAAGTTTGAACTCTGTGGAAATGAACAGATGTTGCTAATGCTGTGTAGGAAAACCACGGTTTGTTTAAATGTCCTGCTAAGATCACTGTCTGCTAAAACCCAACGCGGCCTTTAGATTTTCACAGCCAGCCGACCTTTGGGATGAGCAGGTTAATCGGAGTTGAGTCATAACCAGTTTTTCCAGCGAATCCTCATTCACCAAACATTGACATGAAGAAACCACTGCCATGGCTTTATATTGACAGGAAGCATCTGACTTGGACTCTCAGGCTCAAAGGGTTAGAGGGACTTGTCAATAGATCCGTAAGACATTCAACTTTTTTCACAGAAGCAAGTGCTTGGTTCGACCCTATGTGGATGCTGCTAATAGTTTGCATCAACCACAAGGTTGTGCTAAAATATCAACAGTGCTAGTCAATACGTCAGAGAAAAGGGTCAGGTGTTTCAGCTCAGGTGGATTTAAACAAATAAGACAAACAAACGTCTAGTGCAATCAAGGTCCAATTTGGCAACCTAACCTGAGAGCCTGAGAGATCTTTTTTGTGATTGGACCCTCATCAGCTGCAGAAGCTGGAGCCTCCATCACAGACCCTGGTACGGACCTGAGCTTAACCAGTGCAGACAAATTAATACAAACCCTCTAAGATTTTAAAGAGGTCGACGTGACACGAATGAGTACCATCTGTGGTCTTCACAGGTTAGTAACACCAACCTTGCCAATAATGACATATGGTCACTCTATCTAGACTACAGAGCAGAATAAGGAGATGGCAAAAGCACTTGGTACATTCCAGGATTTCATCCACACCTGAGCTTTCGTTTTGCCAGGTTACACTCTCTCCAAACTTAAAAGTTGTACACGCGGTCTCGTACATCGTGGAGCTACTGTAACCTTTTGATTAAGTAGAGGACAAACGACAACCTGACACACATATTGAACAGTCTGTCTGTCTGTCTGTCTGTCTCGCAGTAACTGTCCAGGCTAGGAGGAGTCGCCTTCGCTTGCCACCCAGTTCTCGCTCTCTCTCTATGAGGGTCCGCTCTGGCCCCGCCTCCCGCTGTCGCTTCACGTGCTCTCTTTTCCTGCCCGCTGCCCAGTCATGTGAGGCAAAACAACCACGGTTGACATTTTCTAGATTAATCTCTCTCTCGCTTCCTGTTCAACTTGTTGTAACTTGACTTTAGCGAAAAGGAATGGCTTTTGTGAAACGTTTTTTCTACATTTCTGAATCTGATTTGTTGGAACAGAATGATTTTTTTTTAAATTTTGAAACATTTATTACTTTTGTGATCTGTTTGCAACAAAATGAGAATTAAAGGTCTGGATAACTCACTTCTCTCTATCTGCATCCCCCCCTCCCTATTTTAGTGATGATTCCTCCTCCTCCTCCTTACCCCCCACCCCTGACTCCTCTTCATTCTCACTCCTCCTCTTCCTCACCTCATATATCTCTGCCTGCTCGTCTGGAGCACCTGGGTAAGAACACATTGCTTGAACCAGTGGTCGTAGTTCAGTAGTAGTAGTGCTAGTGGTAGTTTTGTTGTTAGTAGACGTACAGGTAGGTTGTTGCTAAATCCTTTTAAATTAACTGACAACTCTTAGTCCCGTTAGTAATCGCATTTGTCTGCATCTGCTGTTTTGATGTTTGTTGCTTGTTATTCCAGCCCTCTGTTGTCCCTAGTGCTGATTGGCCATTTACAACCATCCATCACAGATTCTCATTTTTGACAGATTTGGAGATCCCAGCCCCGCCCCCTTCATTCCTATCGGACGATGACAGAGGTCTTGATGACATCATGACCCAGCTCCCTCCACCTGTGGACAACAATACAGACGCCCCTGCACATTATCTGGACAAAGGTACAATGTTACTAAATACTACTAAATCTGTTCCTGTCACTGTAGTTATTAGTACTCCTACTGCTTAGGCAGTCACAGTTACTACAGTGAGTACCACTGCCACCTAATATACCTATTAGTACCTAATATTTGTATATTAAACACTTTTTCTCTGCATGGTAGTACTCTATGTGTCTTAAACCAGTTTTTCTCTGTCTTACAGTCCAATGTTTCTCCATGTTGACAGTAATCCATGGTAACAGTACTCTGGCTGTATTAAAACATTTTTTTTCTCTTTAGTGACAACACTCAGCTTGTACTAAATAGGTTTTTCTCTGTGTAACAGTATTCTGCTAGTGGTAACAGTACTCGTCATGTACTGAACGCACTTTCTCTGTGGTAAAATTTTTTTGTGCATCATAAGAGTAAATGTTGAACTTGTGTTCTCTGTGGTGATATTTGTGTTTTTAGACCTTCTGTCTTCTCTAATGCTGTATTGAATTTGTTTCTCTGCGTGTGTTAAACGTGTTTTCCCATGATAACTACTCACTGCTGGTCAACACAAGCACACTCTGAGTGGCTGGACTGTTTCGATCTTGCAGACTGGTTGCAGACAAGATGACAAGTACACAGAGTCAATTACTGGTTTTATTCAGGAATGCATAGCGGATGTTGTCCCCATGAAAACAGTCAGAAACCATGGATCCACAGTGATCTTCTCTCTGCGCATAAGGCACCGAAGATTGCCTTGACTCTGAAGATGCAGGGAAAGCTACGCTACAATTTCTGGAGAGCAATAAAGGAAGCCGAATGGGAGTAGAGCCAAGGTAGAGATAGTCAGCAATAATGAGGCACAGAGCATGTGGAGAGGACGTCAACAAACTTTCAGACGTGTGTGATGCTGTAGTAATATCTGAGGCGGTCATTAATGTGCGTCAACACTCACAAAGCGGCAGCTCGGATGGTTTCCCAGGTCGAATGCTCAGAGCAAGCGCGTTTTCTCTGATATTCTCAGTCTGTCCCTCTCCCTGTGTGTTGGTCCAGCCGGCTTCAGAATTCAGAATGTCTCAAAAAGCATCATTGGCACCCTGTTGCCCTAAACTCCAAAAATTAACACATGCTACCACCTACCCTAGATCCCCTTAAATGAGCTACATTTCCATAGTGCTTTACTGGTCTAGAGACCACTCAAAGCATGGAGGAGCAGGGGATCAAACCAGCAACATTCCAGATATTGGGTGATCGCCCCACCCTCTAAGCCTGTGTCGTTTGGGTATCACAAAATTTCAAGAATTGAAATGTTTTCTCTGTTAATGAAACATTTTCCCTCTATGGTAACAGTATCGCGTATGTCTTAACACGTGTGCTCCATGTAACGTTTTGTTTTTCAGTGTAACAGTGCTCTGTCTGTGAAATGTGTTGGTGTTCAGCGTAACAGTACTCTGTCTGTGATATATGTTGTTTTTCAGCGTAACAGTACTCTGTCTGTGAAATGTGTTGTTTTTCAGCGTAACAGTACTCTGTCTGTTAAATGTGGTAGTGTTCAGCGTAACAGTACTCTGTGAAACGTGTTGGTGTTCAGTGTAACAGTACTCTGTCTGTGAAACGTGTTGGTCTTCAGCGTAACAGTACTCTGTCTGTTAAACGTGGTAGTGTTCAGCGTAACAGTACTCTGTGAAATGTGTTGGTGTTCAGTGTAACAGTACTCTGTCGGTTAAACATGTTGGTGTTCAATGTAACAGTACTTTGTCTGTGAAATGTGTTGCTTTTTAGCCAGCATAACAGTACTGTGTGAAACGTGTTGTTTTTCAGTGTAGCAGTACTCTGTACGTATTATATGTGTTTTCTCCTTGGTGATGCTATTCCGTGCACTTCTCTCCCCTGTGTTCCAGTGGTCGCATTGTACGACTACAAGGCGACTAAGCCAGACGAGCTGACCTTCAATGAGGGTGACATCATCTACCTGATGCAACGCCATGACGATGGCTGGTGGGAGGGCATTTTCAATGGCAACCAAGGATTCTTCCCACAGAATTACATCCAATCATATGGCTAGACCACAAGCTCTGCCCACATCTGTTGATCTGGAATCTTTTTTCACCTTCTTCTGTTGCCATAGCGAGCCACCTCAGGAATCATGTCCCCCTTCTTTCTCCTTCCCGTCTCTCCTCAGAATCCTTTATTGCAAAAACCCTGCAGAAGTTTCAGCAAACCTTACAGCACTGTGTGTTTGTGTGCTGAATGTTGTGTGTTTCTCCCTGTAGGCCGTAAAGATAATCAGTAAACTAACAAAAGTGTTAAATTTTACAGTTGAAGTATGATGTAAAAGATTTTTTTTTTAATTCAGTAACAGGATGAGTTAATTAATGATATTAATGAATTTTGTGAATAAAATTTTCCTTTGTTATCCAATCAGTCTGCTTTAATGAACGTCACGAAAGCGATCCGTCAATAAATTAATCTGCTTCACTGGTTTATACATCATAATATATTCCTTATTACAACAACAAACAAGTACATAAAGGCAGAGTCAGAAGTCTTCTTTATCAATGCTTTGTTACTTCACAAAACAAATTGCAGATTAAATATTTGATACTGCAGTAATAACAGGAGTGTCCAGTAAGTGTCAAAGTTACCACAGTGACATCCAACACACAAGCAGACAAGGAAGCAGGAAGATGAGTGATGAGTGAGGAGGATGTGGTTCGGGATGGATGAAAATCAGAAAACAAACCTGCTTCAGATGAAAAACAATGAGACGCAGCAACAAGCATCCTGTTTGGTACAAGCGGGCAGCCTGTCTGTCCGTCTGTCTGTCTGCCTGTCTGTCTGTCTGTCTGCCTGTCTCTTTGCCTGTCTGTCTGTCTCTTTCAGTTTCATTATCCAGTACACAGTGAAGCAGTGGTATTTACACATAAACAATTATCATCTCTGTAGTAAAAAGACCAATAAAACATGTATTTTCCAGTAGAAAAAAATTATTACGTGCTATTATTTCAATATCAAATGATATCGTGCAAAGTTATGTTGTAAGTTACAACAGCACTTTAAGTTGAGGGAATGTTTTATCTGTGTTGTACCCTCTGATGTTTACACTCAAAGGTACTGTATGTCTTTTCCCCCTGGCCCAGCTCACATATTGAGCCATAGGCGTCAATGGCCTGATTTACTGGGTCAGTTATCTCGCCGATGAGGTGCAGTGCTGATAGGTGATACATTTCACCATAATCATCATCACACACACACACACACACACACACAAACACACACGCACCTTAACGCTGCCAGCTGTGTCAACACAGGAGAGGTGAAAGACGAAGGCTGTGAGAGAGGATGTTAAAATAATACTTAAATTCAGACATAAATCCAATAGCGTTGTCTAGCAAGTTGTGGTTTTGAATCCCGGGGTGGACCTCCCCTCCTTTCTGTGTGGAGTTTCCGTGTTCTCCCCGTGTCTGCGTGGGTTTACTCCAGGTGCTCCGGTTTCACCCACCCACTAAAACATGTATGTTAGGTTAATCACTCCTGCCGTTGCCCTTGAGCAAGGCACTAGGTGGAAAATCTGGAGTTGGTCCAAGAGTGCTCGTGTGTTTGTTTACGTGTGTGCTGCCCAGTGCTCCTCATTGAGGATGGGTTAAAATGCAAAGAAAGACAAATGCAAATTCTTTCTTTCTTTCTTTTTCCAGGAATTTTGGAAAACAAGCTAAGAGGCGTACAAATGGCTAGGATTCCGAGAGGAGGAAACTTGTTGATAAATAGTAAAACTGAAGAACTGTAAAACAAAGCATATTGAAGATCTTTGCAAGAAAATGATAAGCGAGAGAGGGATTCTGGGTGAGAGTGGAGCGACAGGGGAGCGGGACCAGGAGGTTGAAGACGTTACACTCACCTTACTTAAACTTCTACAACCATCTAGACTAGGGGTGTCAAACTCGTCTTACTTCAGGGGCCACATTCAGCCTAATTTGATCTCCAGGGGGCCGGACCAGTAAAACCACTGCTCATTTGTTAGGATTACAACACATTTTTGCTAAATATTTTTATTATCATTATAGTTGTTATTACTATCAAATTATGTCAGGAAAATAGTATTTTAGTACTACAAATAGTATTTAATATTACTATTATAATGACCCGCGTATTTACAGGAGCACTGTTGTTCCTTTGAGCAACTGTTTTTAGCAACATTATTACTGAATTATGTCAGGAAAAATACCTAAAATGTGTTGTAATCCAATTTAAATGGAGCAACTCCCCTTGATTAAGTTCCCATTTTTAACAGTGCGTCCGTAACGTGGTCGTTCATTCTACTAGCGACCTGATTGGAAGTGAAATTCACTGGTTTTGTGGCATATATGGAACACTGTGCAAATTTCAGAGCGTGCGTAGGAAGAGTGGAACGCGAAGAGCGTTCTTATTAGGTTCTCAGCACAGCCCCCAGTGGACAATTCGGGAATGGCGGCACATTTTATTACAATGACGTCCGTCATTTTCACACTTTTCAAAATCATCCAGTGGGCCGGATTGGACCCTTTGGCGGGCCGGTTCTGGCCCGCGGGCCGTATGTTTGACACCCCTGATCAAGGAGAAACTTCTGTTCACCTCCTTGTGACTACTCCTCCACTTTTAATACTACACATCCCCACATCATTTATCCTGGTCTAATTGAAACCTCTCCCTGGTGGGCTGAATATTGGACTCTCTGGAAACAGTTGTTACTGTGAGCACCTATAAACACCTGGACGCCATCATAGACGATGAAGAATGTGCATTAGATCTTACACCTGTGTCAGATTCATTTGCAGGTGTGTGCTCATGGGAAGTAATTAGAGGAACGACTGGAGGAAGTGATCATGCTAATGTCCTGTAGGAGTGACGGAATGGCCCAACGATGGACATCAGTGCTACGAGCGACGGGGTGAAGATCTTCGCTTCTATGGAAAAAATGTATACCTCAAATCTATTTGACTTTTTTTTTTCCCAACTCGAGTAAAATGTATTTGATGACATTGGTTTCTGCGTCATAATTAATATTGACATGCTTTTGAGTTAGGTTGCAATAATCTCAATTTTATACTTTTGGGTGCTGACGACTGCATGGGAATTTCTTATAATTTGCCAATGGACACACACACGAGTACTGAGGACGAACGGGCAAGGACAGAGGACAGAGGCCCAAGGAGGCTCTCTGGAGAACCAATGAGCGATCGCATAACCATCTGACTTGGAAGTCTGTTATCAGCCAGGCACATATTGTTCAGTGTGAACCTGTTACTGATGGGACAGGTGTGTCCTGTGTCCCTGTGGGAGTCCAAGGTGAGCAGACTAGGTTCTCTGGTTCACTCCCACCTCCGGATACATACTGCTTAAGTGAAATAAATGGCCCATAGGTGTGAATGGTGGTTTGATTGAGTTGTCTGTCTGTATATGTCAGCCCTGATATGGACTGTACCATGCCTCATCCCGACCCTGACATGTTGCAGTACAGATAATGGATGGATGGACCATAAACTCACGACACTGATCAGGAAAACAAACTGAGTCGAGAAGATCACCGAAGAAGATGATGTTGAAGATAATAAACTTTAATCTCTGTTAACATTCTGGGAGATTCTATGGAGGATGCTAAGGGTGAGGCAGGGAGACGATCGTGGGCACAGCGTAGAAAGACGTCAAAAGACATAGACGGAGGAGGACAAGCACCAGGAATCATGTATCAAAGACACCAGAAGAATAAGTCAACTTTGAAATTTTGACTTTGGAAAGTCACAATTAAAGTCATGGTTAAATGCCGACCTTACTACCTCCCAAGGGAACTCATATCAGTTATTGTCACAGCTGTTTACACACCACCGGATGCTAATGCCAAGCTTGCAATGAAAGAACTCCATACAGCCATTAGCAAACAGCAGACAAAACACCGTGAGGCTGCTTTTATTGTTGGGGGCGACTTTAATCGCTCCAACCTGAAGACAGTCCTCCCCAGATTTCATCAACATGTTTCCTGCCACACCAGAGGAGACAAGACACTGGACCATGTTTATTCAAACATACCTGGAGCTTACAAAGCGACACCCCTCCCCCACGTAGGACAGTCAGACCACCTTTCTCTTTTTCTATCCCCTAAATACTCACCACTTATCCAACGTGTGGACCCCACAGTAAGAACAATAAAAGTGTGGCCTGTGGGAACAGACTCTGTGCTGCAGGACCGGTTCAGGCACACAGACTGGAATATGTTTGCTACTCAGGCAACCATTCACTCCCACATTGACATCGAGAGCTACGCTTCCTCGGTAATAGACTACATCTCCACCACCATAGATGGCGTCACCAACCAGAAACAGATCACCATGTACCCCAATCAGAAACCCTGGAAGAACAAGGATGTCC
>OMNV01026379.1:0-17456 GCA_900303265.1 Brotula barbata | reverse complement strand
GAGCGCGCTGGGAAGTGTGTGACGTATTGGTGGTTATACCTCTCCTGAAGACACAGACAATGGCAGGAAAGGACCGCTTCAGCTTCCTTCCACGACGGCCTGTAGCTGTTCTCTTCTAACCTCACTATTGTAGCAGCCATACTGTAGAAATACGCCTCCTGCTGGCCTGAACCACAAAATGCCCCAAAGGCAGCTTTTTCTTTCAGCTGGCGCATAGCTTTAGGCGTGTGAATGAAACACCTGGAAGTCCAAGCGAAACACAGAATGTCGTATTTAACCCTGTTTTGTGTTCGGCGGATGTCTACAGTGACTATTTTTTGGGTATAATTGTCCAGTATGGTTTTACGAATGGTAGCGGTGAGGACAGTGGGGACCCTGTTGTGTGTTTGCGTGTTGTTTTTGCACTTTTTTTGTTGTTGTTGTTGTTGTAAAAATCAACTTTGGACAGGCTGAAAACAAGCAAAGAGGATTTGATCTCATCCCCTCACACCACCTTACCTCACCTTTCACGTCTACTGCTGATGGCACCAATAATTACGCGTGTGGACCAGGAGTCGGACTCGCTCTCTCTCTCTCTCTCTCTCCGTAGACTGCTATGCCAGTGCCAACCAATGCCCAGGCAGCTCCGCCCGATCCCGCCGAAAATCCACCGGGAGAGACTGAGACACAAGTTAAAACGGGATGCCAAACGTTCACCAGTCACTCAGACTCTCAATGCTTTTTTTTTTTTTTTTTTTTTTTTTTTTTGGTTTCTTGTACAAACTTGTAATTTTATTTTAGAGTCACTGTGAATACCTGGTACCAGCATATTAAGATACAGTATATTCAGATTAAATTATGAATTTAGACTTTATGAGTATGTGAAGATATGTACAGTTCCATGTTAGTGCATCGGGTTGTGTGTGGCGTCCTTTAGCGGGATGATTATGCAGACACGTGTCCATTTCTGGCTGTTTCCTCTACTGTACGCTGAAGCCTCACGACCTACAGGACGAGACGAGCATCGAGAAGACCTGTTTTACTGTGTCTTGTATAGTTACTAGATTGTAGGGGGTTGATCAAGCATGAGAATGTGCCAAGCGACTTCCAAGCTCCCCCTCTGTATGTGTGTATGTATACAAAAAAAAAAAAATGTAACTTATTAATCATGCAAATGTGGATTTTCTTGTAGCTGTTTAAAAGTCGAGGGAAGCGACGACGCAACGTGAAATATAGCAAATGGACGGTTACAGATTTTACTTTTTTGTAGACGACCAACAACGACAGAATAGTGTTTGCAAAACAGATTTTATGGGTTGAAATAGTGTCATCATCACTCCAGTGTTGAGCTGTTTTATTTATAGCTCTTAAGGTCTTAAAACACCATGAGATTCGCCTTAAAGAGTGAAGCTTCTTTGAGAATAGATGGTAAGAAACTGGTCAAACTGGACTGGTCATCCTGGTGTCATGTGAAGGCTTATTTCTCTAACTCTGTGCCTACCTGAAAATGTAATGTATGTTCATGCAGCTTAGTGATCTCATTCATTGTCTTGAGGTATTTTGTGGCCGAGGCTGATGAAGGATTTTGTCATCTCCGGTAATCCCACGCCGAACAGCATCGATCGTGACAGATTCGTGTTGTCGGTCTGAAGCATCTCTGACGGTTTACAGCTCAGCCAGTACCACCGATTGTTGAAAAAGAAGCAAAATCGACAAAGCTATGATTTTTAAAAATGGATTAAAAGCAAAAAAAGGTGCTCAACATGACTCGCTTTGGTGTGACCTGAGTGTGTTGCATGATATGAGGGTCCCTCCGGGGACGGGGTGGGTGTTTTGTCCAGAAAAGAGACAAAACGAAAGACACACACATCACTCTGGAAATACAACATCCCTTTGACATTATTCTCTTTATCTGATAAAGGAAAATCAACAAATCCGAGGGAAAGATCAGGATTTTCTAATCTGTTATGATCCACGCACAGGGACCACGGTGGGCCTGGTGTGTTTGTGTTATTCAGACTTCCTTCTTTTACAAGCAATTTGGCTCAAAAGTCAGAAATGATGCCCCTTTCCCGAACGTAGAGATGTCAGTGCTGTTAGTTTTTGCAAGCGTTTCTATTTTGGGGCATTTATTGTGCAGTAGAGCAGAAAATTAGGAAAGTAGCAGGGTGATGGATGACAATATTACAAGCAAAACTAATGCATCTCCTGTATTGTCGTCGGACCTCTGCACCCACGGTGCTGCTGGTTTTTCTATTTGTGGAAGCTCGTCGTTTCGCCTGCTGATCCGTGTGTGATAAAAGAGATAAAGTGAACCCCAGCAGCTCCGAACCCAGAAAATCTGGATTAAAAAAAAAAGGAAAAAAATCTACACACAAGCATCTTTTATTGAGGAGTATTTGGAGATGAATGTAGAATTGAAGCATTTCAGGGTAACAGAGGTGAAACGATAAGAAGTCTGAATTCAGGTCAGGTAATCTGAGCGCTAATCCAGACTTTAACGCAGAACGAGTGTGTATCCCCACTTCCCTGGAAGGATGCAGCATGAGGTAAGACAAATACATTTTCCAAAGCCCGTTCCATGATCATAATACAAGACGACAACATCATACAAACATTTCCCAGGACTCTGTTCTCTGGAACGCTTTCCTAAACACCAGCCGCAGAAAAACACTTTATCTTCCTCGCCCTGACACCAGGAGGAGAACTCATGACAACAATGCGCTGGCCTATGTCTTTATTTGGGGTTGGAGCGCAGGCCGGAGCCTTCACTGGGAGCCATGTGTCACACACGGCTCAAGGGCTTAACGCCAGTTTGACTCATCCGTGTTCTGTAAATACAAAGGACATGTGCTGGCGTGTGTTTGCGTGTGCCTGTGTGTGTTTCCATTGTTGCCTCAAAACACAAACTAGTGGATGATGCCCGGTGCGGTTCTGTCCGCCATATTTCCTGACATCGCGTTCATAGGTCAGATGTTATTTTATAGGCCAGACTTTAACCGAGAGTGAGTTTGGAGAAGTTTAGAGGAAAAGTTTTTTTTTCAAATTGTTGCTGTGTTCCCATGCGGTTCCACCCACATTCACTTTTGGCGTAAACTGTGGCAATCAACACTGATTAATGAATCATCCCTGTCCAACGCTGCACCCTACGATGCTCCTCTCATACTCCATACTGTTATATTTAATTAAAAATGGGTCGTTGAGCTCTTGTAATTTTAATCACAGTGTTGTACAGCACGCTTAATGTGCTTTTTTTTCTAAATTCTGGGCAGAGATGATTACCCTCTCGGCGTACTGGGCCGGTCTGTTAATGTTCACCGTGTTTCTTGAAGATCCATGGGCAGTATGGCAGAGTGCTCACTTTTTGACATTTTAATTTTGTATTATTTTCAGAGCTGGTAATGAGAAAGTGAAGCATAGACAATGGAAGCACAGGGAGGAAAGCATTTGTCTGCACTGGAGTCAAGTCATCCATTTGTTCTGCTTTCTTTGTTACTATAAACATAAGTTGTTAGGCCTGGTGTATTCTGTGAGAGCGGTAAAACTAACAGCTGTATACACCAGGGGTGAAGCAATCATATATCACAAATCCCCCCAAAAATGGGACTATATTCAGAATAAAAACTCTCAACTTCAATCGTGTCTGTAAAATCGATTCTTACAATCTGAAAGACAAAAAGATAAGAACAAAAATTTACAGTCAAATCAATGTTTAGATTGAATATCCTTACATGATTTGTTTTTAAATTTATAGCACAAATAAAAGCAATAATTCAATTGAATTTACAGTAAGAGCCCCCATGCTAAATACTGGGAACATCACAAATTTCTTAAATGGGCATCATTCACTCAAAAAAAACCAAAAAGTTTGCAATGGTCAAAGATAAAAAGTCCAAAAAGAAGATTTAATTTCAAAAGGGTATTAATCAATTATTTACATTTTATCTAAAAATTAAAATGCAAATTACGGTGGCGGTAGTTTGATGTTCAAAATCAGCTTGATGCAGTATCTCGTGTCTTTAATTTAGTATATCTAAATAATGAAAAAGAAATATTCAAAGTTTTTCCTCTAGACTTCTTCAGACAGTCTCAAAAAAAACACATCAAAGATCGCTGGGCTGCTTTTATTGCTCACTCCTGCTCCTGCTCGTAGATCCACTGCCGGTCTTCCAACTGTCCCTGCTCTACCCACACACAAACCATTAGCGACAGTAGCGCCCTCTGATTGGCTGAATCGGACGCGTTGTTATCCAATCATGAACCGGGACACTCAGCGTCTTCCGTGAACACACCTGGTTTGGCTAATGAGTGGTGGCGCGTGCGAGCGAACCGGCTAGCGGGCTAGCGGGCTAGCGGGCGGATATGAGGAAAAAAAATAGCAAAATGGTTCCTTTCTTCGATTGTTTTTAACGTTTCCGCAGTTTTTATTCGTTTGTTAGCACTTTTTTTTGTAAACGTAGGACTTTCGGAGGAGTAAATTGTGGCGTCGCCTGCTGGTGAGTGTCGTTAACACAGCGGGGGGGGGCAACACGTACTCTCTCTCTCTCTCTCTCTCTCTCACACACACACGCACATACACACACACACATACACGCGCCGAGCTCAGAGCATGTCGCCTCCTGTTGTTGCAGTTCACTGTGGGATCCGGCTGTCGACCTTTCAAACTGAACACATGAGCACCCAGAGCCGCTTCACCCGTTCACCCGCTATGTACGACCCGCTCACCCGGCGGAGTAACCCCGTACCCGGACGACACCTGCTCTGAATCTGCGGGAAACGACGACACGGCTCCGTGCGCGTGGATTCTGACCGCCGTGAGCAACTTGTCGACCGCCGCCGCCGTGTTTTTTTTTCGCACAGAAAGCGGCGGAACAAGTGTGAAGAAGGAGCAACAGATGTTTGTGATGGATATGGAACCGGCGGAGGAATGAGAGCCGCGGCCAGGCAGCGGCGGCGGCGGGTCCAGCGGTTCTGCTGCTGTGGAGTGGGGCTGCTGGCCGTCCTGTGGCTCGCCCAGATCACCCAGGCACCAGGTGAGACCTTAATATAGACCTGTGTGTGTGTGTGTGTGTGGAAAATTAAATCCCTGGGTGAATACACACCAAGAGATGAAACCACCAATGAGTACCACTGATTGATTATGACTCCCTGTGTGAATTTTAGATGAATTCATAATTAGAATCTGCTGCTCTGTAAACCTAAACCAGATGAGGTCTTTGTAAAGTAGAGCCCTATCAATATTAACATCTTAATCCAGATTACAGTAAATTGTGGCAGATTTGAAATGAATGAAACAGCAGTCAAGCCCACAAATGTTTTCCTTATTTGATTTTTTTTTACTTTGGCCCTATATTTCTTTGAAGCTTGATGTTTTTGTCATGTGTGTGTTTATCTATTGGGATTATGCGTGTTACCCATTGAACGGTAACATAACTAGCTCCAGCAGGTACAATTTCGGTTATCGTTTCATAAAATGTGCTTGTTATTATATAAATGTGAGGCTAAAAATCCAGTTTTAGTAAGATTCTCTAAATTGGCTGTATTAGGTGCTCCCATGTTTTTTACACCGCTCCTGTTGTGTCAAGCTGGGCGAGCTCTCCGCATATTTACACCTAAATAAATTGAAAATGAGGCATCAGGTGCACAGACGTGTAATAATGCCATCCTGTCGCCAAAGACGCTTTCAGACTACGTATCCAGAAATGGGCAATTTTTCAACATGTGCCTTTGTCATCACGGTAACAAACTGTGCTGCGGGTCAGATACAGTATGTGGAATTGAAATGCTGCTATAAATATTTATCTCCGTCTGGGAGTTTCTACTGCGACTGTGAAACCGCCTCTCAGCTTCTATCCTGACGAGATACTGAGAAATGTTGTGGGGGGGAAAAAAAAGCACAATTTGGCCTTTATGAGTATTTGATAAGCTTGTACAGATGGCAGTTAGTGGCAGATACAAAGGGTCAGTTTAATTTCTCCTCCATGCCTTAATAAATTCAGTTTAACGTGGCTACTGAGCAGATAGAGTTGTCCGTATTTCATTGTGATTTTGGTACAGTGTAGGAGCAAAAGGCAACATCGTCTGTGTAGTCTGAGCTCAAAGGGTCAGAAAAGAACTGACTGAATAAACTGAGTTCATTGAATCAATCAATCAATAATTGGAACAAAGGTGTTTATATTTCATCAGCTGCACTTCACTCCCTTTTCCATGACATCACCTAAAGTGCACCATGAATGTTAATTAGACTTTGTTTTCATGTTATTAACATACATAAATAGGTCAGGTCTGAGTTAGGTGTCTTATTGTGTGTGTGCGTGTGTGTGTGCCTCCCTTCCTCCAGCTCATTATCCTCTCATCACCTTTACTGATGAGGTCACACACTGTCAGCAGTGGCAGGCAGCGGTGGTGGCGTCCTCCTCTCTAATCCTGAGTCTCGCATGAGGCCGCGATGGGTTGCGTTCCGCCGAGTGCTGTTGAACGTCAAGACTCCGGCGTGCCATCCTTTGGCGAGCGGTGGTCTGGTGAATGAGCGGCGTCTTTAGTGTTTACATTTCACCTTTAAATTATGAGCGTGTCATCGAGCAGAAGAGGTTTTTTGAACGGAGACCAAGGCTCTCCAGGCGCGAGCGTGGAAAAGCAGAGCGCTCGGTCTGCTGTTTGTAACGGCGACAGGCAGGTTACTGTCACAATAAGGGGAAAAATCTCACACACAGCATCTCGTGCAGCGGTTCCTAAAAAGGAGAGGTGAGAGGATCGACAGACGGCAGAGAGCAAAAGAAGATCCATTGGTGAACGTGTCCTTCAAGAGACTAGAACCTGTGATGAAACACCATGAACTTTAACCTCCGTCAACCTACAGTGGTAGAGGTTTCTTTTTTCAGCCATTCATTTTTGATACCAGTCGGTCTGATGATGGCACTCTAAGAACCATTTAAACTTTTTGGCGTATAACTTTGGATTGTAAGTCACAGAATAAAAAAAAATGGATTCCTTGGGTCCATTGGCATGTGTTGATTTTAGGCCACGCCCATTTGCATCTGATTGGTTTGCCACCATTTTTTTTTCCAGTTCCATAGTTTTCTTCATATTCCCCCGTACATGTAGAATGTCTGGACCCAGCTGCTTTTTGATATTCTTCACCATTTAGAGTGGAGCCTGAATGAGTTCATCATAACCAAACATGGTGCACGTGTGGCCTCAGTATAAAGGATAATCAGTCAGTAGATGGAGACGGTTACATTTTGTCAATACCTTTGTAACCGGACAGGGTAGAATCAGTGCTATAATGTGCTGAATTTCACTTTACCGTGTTCATTTGTAGAAGATACCTCGGTGTTCAAGCGTTAAATCTTCTGTGAAATGGCTCAGTGTTTTTCTTCATGTGGGATCCTCTGTCGTTGCGTTTCGTGGCGATCACATGTTGTGTTCTGCGTCGAGCTTCGGTGTTTATGTTTGAGCGTGGCAGCGGGATTTGGATATTTCCACACAAACACCACATTTCATTTTTCCATCGCCGCTCGTGTCACTCTGCTCACTGATCCGTCTATGACCGGCCTCCCCTATTTACGTTTTGCACGTTCAGGGGAAACTCTTTATCTTATCTATTGTGACCATCCCTGCAACGGTGAAGTTAGGTCTCCAAATTTATAGACACTAGTACGGAGGACAAAGGTCAGCAGGAAAAGAGGAGATAAACTTCAAGGCTCTCCGCCCCCCGCCCCCCTCGCTCTCCCTCTCCTCTCTCTCTCTCTCTCTCCGTCTTGTAAACACAGCAGATGTGCCTCACAGGTCGGAGGTGTGTCTCAGTTATGAGTGCGATCATAATGCAGAGCCATTTGAATTTCATAGGACTCGAGCTTCTCTTGATGCCGGGACATGAAAGCCTGCTCGTCTCCGCTCAGCCACGGCTGCCGCGGAGCTCATTGAACTGTGCGGCACAAAGGGGCACCACGGCGCCGGGCCATCGAGCATAAACGCCAAACTCTCGTAAGAACAAACGCTCCAGGCAGAGCGCCACAGCCGCCTCGATAACGCGTAGAGTGGATAGATCTCCGTGGGTGGCATGGGATGATATCCGAGTGTCTTTTCCCAAAGGAGAGATGAGATGAGATGATGAGATGGATCTATCTCCGAGTCTCCTCTCTTAAAGCCGCACAGAGATCATCCACGCGGTTTCATCCAGCGATGAAACACAGAACATCATAAAGCTTTCAGAACGGCTGGCTGAGTGCCCCGCCGTCTGAACAGGCATCCACAAATATGGGATGGAAAAAGATGATGGCATCCATCCCACCGAGATTTTATCAATACAATAAACACGTTTGAAGTTATTGAAGCGAAAGCCTGTTCATCACTAACAGCCCCAGAGGGTTAAATCTCTGGGTGGAATGGTTACAGATCATCATAAAACGCTGATGGGCGCTCATCTTATCTGCCGTGTTGCGCCGTCAGAATAGCAGAAAGTAACGACTGTGTGTTGTTTTGTTTTGTTTTGTTTTAGCTGATGCAGAGCCCACCGGTATCCAGCCAGGCGTGAATCATGGGACGCGGCGATGGACACGCAGGCTGATGCAGGAGAAGACGGACAACCAGAGCTTGGATCGCCCCAGAGCAGGTGAGTCATCTTGTCTCCACCGGACCGATGGATTCACTCGATTAGCACTGAGAGCAGCAGACTGAAAGCAGACACTTCTACCAGTAATGATAGATGGAGGCCACAGCAGAAGACATCTTAGTCAGTCCAAAGCAAGGGGGTGGGGCTTCATTGGTCATTGTAGCGTCTATGGATGGCGTCCACGCCGGTTTTGATGCTTATTTGAAGTGTGTGTAGGTGGTGTGTGTGTCAGGGTTTCTGCCTCTCCTCTGCAGGTGAAGTGTAAGGTCGATCAGAGTGAGCGGTCCGCAGTCAGGAGTGTGTGTTCAGACCGATAGAGTGTCCTCATATCATCAGAGTCAGTCGGGATGAAGCTGGGATTAGATTTTCCCATCCAGAGAGTCTGGGTCAGACGCCGGGCTGTTTTCAGTGACTCAGTTTGTATTGATGGGCTTCCTAAATTTGGTTGCCCCCTGAATAGTTTGCCGCTCCGTCTGAAATTCTCGCTGAGTTACCGAGCCGCCCTGTAGCCAGCCGCTGCACTCCGTTGCTTCGGTTCCCAGGCCGACCGGCTGACACAGCAACATTCATCACGGCGGACGGGACAGTTTTATTGTTAAGATCACAGCCCGTCGATGAAATCGCTTTATTTTCGCGCGTGGAAATAGCACAGAGAAGGTAAAAACAATCTGCCGCTCAAGGAAAAGTCTCGACTAACACAATGGAAGTCTGGACGCCTCCGCTGACGAGCGGCCGCTGGTGATTCCAAAGGCACAAACGCTAATCAAGCCGTGCTAATAATACGTGCTGCCTGTTGGGATCGTCTCTCTAAGTATGGAATGCGACTTAAAAATACACGCTGAATAATTTCAAGGGCTTACGCGTTGAGTGAAAGTGAGAGAATCTGGGATAATAAGGCTGTGTGTAAAACGAGAAGCTCTATAGGACGAGTTTACACACTAATACATTCACCTGTCATAACAGAGTGGAAGGTCGTACCATTTATACGTTATCATCATTAATTATGTTCACAATTAACGTTTACACACGTTGTGCTGATGAAACACGGCTGCATTTTCATTGTAGTTTGAGTTCAGATGCCCGTGAGCATTTTGGTGGTTAACCTTGACTTTAAGCAGCACACACACACAAAAACACTTTCATGTTCCATGCGTGTAAGAAAATGGACAGCCCAACCTATCACCTGTGGTCATGGATGTAGGCGTAGTACAAATGACACGTGTGTGTTGGACTAACCTCCATGGAGGCAGAGAAGCTGCAGGTCAGTCACCCTGACCCTTTACAGCCTGAAGCAGTCAAATGTGGGTAGTTTCCCTGTAATCTCATTGGTGTGTGTGTGTGTTCTTGCGTTCTTTTATTTGTACTTTGCCTCTGGGTAGCACACATTAACCACAGCGCGGATGAATGGGGTGCCAGGCGGTGGGGGCGTATGGACAGGTACTTTAAAGTGAGCTGGTGATGGGGCCGCATGGCTCTGGTAGCTGCCCTCCTCCTCCTCTTCCTCCTCCTCACTCCTCTGCAGGCCGTCTGACAGTGATTGCATAATCTGGAGTGTGATTAAAGAGACCTCCAGGGATATTATCTTGGGGATTGCATAGTAACGTCCAGCCCTGGGCTCTCTCTCTCTCCTTTCATCCCTCCGCTGCTTAACAAGATGGAGACGGCGTGATCCACCCTTGGCTGACAGGCCCTCCTGAACATCGTTGCTTAGCAACTGAATGCTAAATTTTGAGACCGAGATCATTCTGTCTTTCAAGCATTAAAAGTGCAAAGCAAAGAGCTAAAAATAGAGCCTGAGGAGAGCTGGGGGTGTTGATAAATTTGAATGATTGAAGTGAAGAGGACGGCTCACGCCGCGCCATGCCGTGCCGGGCTCAGGCTTGTTGTTGTTTATTTTGGCAAACTGCGGCCAGCTGAGAATAGTATTTTTCCACAGCCATTTTTTTTCAGGTTTTTGGAAGAATGTTGGAGCTGGACTTTTATCAGGAAAGCAACATTGTGGATGCCACACAAAGAAAACAACCGTTAATGGTTAATGGGAGTGGTCAGCAAAAGCGTTTTTGGACATTTTGGACATTACTTGTGCCCTGAATTATCCTTGTAAGGGACACAAACACAAATCTGATCCGAGTTGGTTCATTAACCTCAGCGTGAGGAAAGTGCAGCAGCGTGCTCGGCGCTCGCTGAATCCACGCTGTCGTTTCATCGCCACCCTCAAAGCAAAAGCCTATCAAAGACGAGAAGCATAATGGAATTTACGTGACACCCCTGGACTTAACGTTCATTCTTTAATTCCTGGCGAAATATGTTGGCTTGTGCGTGAGTGTGTGCGCGTGAGGTGATGTGATTCTGCGCTCCAATCGATACCCAGGCTTGACTCCGTGGCGCCCCGCTGCGTTTCTTTCTGATCAATAACATTACTCTCGGCCTCCCGCCGCCCGTCGTTCACTTACTCTGAAGTCCCCTGCAACAGATGGGATCAGCTCCTCTTCATCGTTCTTATTTAGCGGGGCTCTCACATCAAATGCTACGGGGTGTAATAGTAGCAATCTTTATCTTCTATTATTCATCTTAAATTAGAGGCCTTTCTGCGACTACACACTCGTTGTCTGAAGCCTGTGTCGGTGATAGAATGTGAGTTTAAAATCGCCACAGACTGTTGCCTGTTTTTACACAAAACATCTAAATAAACTGATGCTTTAACTGACAGAGGCCTTCAAAATCAAATGATGTTCAAATTTTGCGTTAACGATTCAGCCTAAAAGCTTAACATTTGCCGTTCTTGTCATTTATTTTTTTAACCGATGACAGCTGTTCCTTGCTGCTCACGAAGGCGAGCAGAAGCCAGCAGTGTGCGTGGAAGGTGGTTCTTACGGCTGCAGGTCTTGTGATCGTTGTACTCTTGTACTTTAGTCTTTACTCGGAGCAATCTGAGACCCGGAGACCCTTTGGTATTTAATTGTGGCGATACAAAAGGGCACAAAGCTGCTCTTTCCATTTTTTGAGAGCACACAAGAGACACACATTGACTGTAACTCACCAAAGATGTCACCAAAAAAGCTGAATATGAACTGAAACCTTGAGAATAATTTGCTTATTTTGCATGTTTGAATGAAACAGGAACTTCTGTGAGAGGACAGGAAGGTCAGCCAACGGTGTCACGTTATCAGGCTGCTGACACATCTGGCTTAAATCGCTGATTTGGGAAGTCAATCTCAGATGTGCGATCACGTAAAAGCTTTGAGGTTCTTTAAGTTTGTGGTCTTTGTGTCGTGTCATTGTGTCTCGGCAAAGCAAGTTCCCGTCCAGCAGCCTGACAGAATGGTTTCTGTGTGCATCGTTCCTCCCTCGGCCTCACTCTCTCAGACCTCTCCTGAGGGTTCCTAAGGAAAAATAAATATTTTTAGACATTACGCTCCAGAGCCGCTGTCATTTCTCTTTTTTTTCCATTTTTCATAAAGCCAAACCATGGGAAACAAATATTCACCTCCCCCTTTCTCACTGTTCGTGCAGTCGCCTTCCCTTTGGCTTCCTACTGCCACCCATTTAAAAGAAGAAGAAAAAAAACTGCCCTGTGGGAGAAGGTCTCCATGGCAACTGC
Organism: Brotula barbata; assembly: GCA_900303265.1. Lineage (NCBI taxonomy): Eukaryota > Metazoa > Chordata > Actinopteri > Ophidiiformes > Ophidiidae > Brotula > Brotula barbata. The sequence goes on along the minus strand of OMNV01026379.1, from coordinate 5,262 downwards.
ATTCACCAGAGCGACTCTTCAAAACGTCCGTCTGAGCTGCATGTCGCAGCTCTGCATTTCCAACGATGGCAGAATCGGCGGGTTTATGTTTTTAGTGCAGAACAGGAAGAAATCCAGAGCTGGGAGACAGGAAGTAGCGAGCAGAGGAGAAAGTGAAAGAAATGAAGCTAAGAGACGGAACACAGAGGTCTAACAGCTGATCTGATCTGATGTGATCACACGGCATGGACGAACATCCACAGACAGATTCAGACAAGACCACGGAGAGTAGACAAGCACTGCCCTGCGCCAACAGATGGCACATGAAGAAGAAACGTGAGAACCTGACGAGAAAATGACGACTTGAAGTTTATGGCGTAATAAACACGCGGACAGTTGTGCACTCTGGCACGGTCAGGGTGCAATGTGTAAACACGCCTGCAAAACATTGACTTTTTGTGCTAGAACACCGCCAAGTCCGCCCCGCCACCGGACCGAACGGCCTCCTCTTCCTCGCAGACAACGGCGTGTCAAAGATCAGATGTCAGGCCCGGATCACACGTGACCTCCTGTCTGTTGTTCAGATGGCTCGCAGCAGCACGATGGCTGCAGCAGGCACAATGCGCGCTCATCTATCCAGCGTTGTCTCTCACAGAAGGCGCTATTTATAGCTTCCTGCTCCCCAGCAGTTGAAATTCAGCCGCGCTGCATGGAGTTGCGCGCTCTCTCTCTCTCTCTCTCCCTCCCTCGCTCTCTCTCTCTCTCTCTCTCTCTCACCCTCTCTCCAGGCTTTTCTTTTACAGCGTCGAGGGAACAAATGCAAGCTAAGAAGTCATTAACAGTTTCTTTTTTAACGCTCCAAAGGACAAGAAGCAGCTGCCGCTCTCCGGCTCGGTTACTGCCCGAGTATGCGAGGAGAACACTGCAGCGTGTCAACAAACGTATCAGAGTACAACACACACTGTGCTCTTATAAATAGACGGGGCGCATTTATTGGAAAAGCGCTCTCTCGTTTAAAGGTGGCGCTCCTGACATTATGCGGGGACGGAGCCAGACGGAGGCCGGGCCGCGTGAGGGCCGGGCGCCGTGTCGCTGCTGTTCCTTTGCAGACCTCACGAAGCGTCGCTGCAGACCTCCGATCGCTGCGCTGACTTCCTGTGTGTCAGAGGGCTGAGCTTCAAATGTTACTGCCTCTACGAAAGACTAAATGTGTGTTCTGAAGCGTCCAGAGCCCTCGGGGCCTCGGGGACTCAGACAGACTCACCGGGTCAGAACTGCATTAAAGCTTAAAGCTGCTGTTTGCTGTAGCTTTTTATGAAATGGTGAATTTATTTCTGGCCTTTTACCTAAAGTGAACCGGAGTTAAAGGCTCTGATTTAGTTCCTGTCGTGGAGCCGGTTGTTTCTGACCTCTCTTACTCTCTGGAGGTCCCTGGTTGATGCGGTCTTTCTTGCTCCCTCGTCCTGGGTCCCATGTGACTGTGTGGTATTTGTAGCGGCCCTGCGTGTCTGCGTGGTGATCCCCTGGCAGTTCAAACCCCGCTGTCTGATCATCTTCCCTCCTTCAGTTATCTCCCCCCTCTTCTCCAGTCGGACGGACGTCCCCGTGTCCCGACCGCGTGTCCCCGTGCAGTTCTTGATGTGCAGCCCGGCGGGTGCAGTGAGGACGGTGCATCTCGTGGGTTTTGAGCTCTGCATGTTGGTGCATTGCAGCTGGGAGTGTACCCCGACGGTACTTTAGTGAAAATGACATTCAAATACGATCAGATCCTTTTTATCAAAGCTTATTCAGTGACAACGCACACGTTTACGTTTGGATAAATTCACGTTGAACTGCCTTCAGACCGGACAGTAAATAAGTCAGAAAATTTATGTTCCCGCTGACATGTAAGCTATGTAATCGGGCTGATTCTGAAACTCAACATACACACACTGATCACTGTATGATGTGTGTGATCCTGTCTCCCTCATCAGCCATCCATGAGTTTCCAAGGGACATCTTCACTCCGGAGCAGAGGGAGTACGGAGCCGTGTTTCTTCATGTACTATGTGTGAGTAATGAATCGCAGCATGTTGTTATATATTACTTTGACTCATCCATTATAACATATGTATTACTGAACAACAAAACAAATACATATCAGAGTGTTTTGTTTATTTAATAACAAGAATTGAGTTGTGGGCCTTTTTTTGTACTTTGCAGGCTATCTACATGTTTTACGCTCTGGCCATCGTCTGTGACGATTACTTTGTCCCTTCCCTTGAAAAAATATCCGAGGTGAGAAAACCTCATTTTATTTAAATTTCCTCAGTTCTCTCTCTCTTTTTTACAAATTCCTGTTTTTTTGTCTGTTTCAGAACCTGCAGCTGAGTGAAGATGTGGCAGGAGCAACGTTCATGGCTGCAGGGAGCTCGGCCCCGGAGCTTTTCACCTCTCTCATTGGTCAGTAACACATAAATATCGTTAACGTCAGAATGTACACATGTCACACAAGAAGTGACTGTGGTAACAATAACATCTACTTCAAGCTTTTAACAAAATAAATGATGTTTTCTAATGTTCATTAGGCATGTAGTACCTGCATTATCCATCGGGTGTCAGTATTTGTCACAGTCCATTAAAAGACCCTCAAACCGTTTTTGTATTGTTGGTTAATTTTAGCATTTAGTAATAATTTGTCTCAATTCTTGACTTAAATAGAAGTTTAGATGTTATCAGTGTTTCCAATCATTAATGGTATTGACTATTAAAGCAAGACAGATGTTAGGTTTGGTTCAGAGGGTGAACTATTTTACAGACTCAAATTGGTGTTTGTGTGTGCGTGTGTGTATCCCCTATGAATGGAACAAAAACACATGTAATCGTGTCTAATTCCCGTCTCTGTGATCACACAGGTGTCTTCATCACTAAAGGAGACGTTGGAGTCGGTACGATTGTGGGATCCGCCGTCTTCAACATCCTGGTCATCATTGGTCTGAGTGGGATCTTTGCCGGCCAGGTAGGAAAAACACTCCATGTTTACACTGATATCACTCATACAGTCACCGTGTGTCTGCACTGAATTAACCTGATACTCAGGGCGGAGTGGTAACATCTGCCATCTCTTCACAGACCGTGACTCTGACATGGTGGTCCCTGTTCAGAGACTCGACCTACTACATCCTCTCCGTGCTGACTCTCATCATGGTGAGACGTGCTGTGTATCACTCACATCAAATCAGTCTGTCCTCTTAATATTGTACCGCTCCCTTTCCTGGGTTTTAAAGAGTCCATGTCTCTGTCTAGGTCATCTACGACTCCAGAGTGGTCTGGTAAGTCCAGATTCATTTTTCTTTTCTTTAGTTGCTGCTAGAATGAACGTCTGTTTTATAAAAGCGGTTTATCCCCAAGTCGAACGCGTGAGCGCGATCGGGTGTCGATAATTGACAGTTAAGTGTCAGACGCTGAGTGAATGAACTGGACCGGGAGTCCGGCTCATCTGACACACAAAAGTGGACGGAAGAATCGGATTAAAAGAGAAACGTTTTTCCCGTGGAGTAGATAAGAGTGTCCGCAGGCTGATTGTTGAACTTTTCTCTCACCTTTCTGAAGTCGGTTTTGTCTCCTGGTGCGTATTAAGAGACGAGCCTCTACTTTGTCAGATACATTTATAGATGTTTAATTTGTTAGGAGGCGTCTGTCGTTCCTCGTTGTACTCTGTGATTATCAGCATGCCACTTCACACATAAGTCACTCAGAGCGAGGAGCTGCTAGATTGACTTTTTTGGCTTATTTTGCATTTACGTCACGCTGCTCACGATGCCTGCAGAGCTTCCTCGGTGCCTTTCCTGCTCGCTTTGTACTCATCTGCCCCTCAGGTCTTTTGTTAAAAACCCGATTCTACTGTTGTATCTGCGATTGGTTTTTGTTAAAGTGTAAATTTATTCATGGGTCTAATGTAGGCTGTAAAGGTTCGGCGTATTGAATCTCGCTGTGCTGATCCAAGGCAATCCTGCCATATTTCACCTCTGCTCTGTGGTTCCCAACACACTCGGGCAGATTTGTGTTTCGGCTGACTGTGCCAAACGATCGCACGCTCTGAATATCTCCGTGCACACGTGTGCAATAGTGGAACTGCTGCAGAAGTGCAGTTTTAAGTGTCTGCAGGTCTCGGGCCGCGTGGGTCTTTCACACTCGTTTTGGTGCTGCGGTGGCATTTCTGTTGGGTTAAATAGAATCGCTCGCTCAGAGGCAGGTCGTGAATAATGCATCGCAATCGTCGCACCTCGCAGAGTTCAATCGTTATAATGCATTGACAAAATTGGTCACGGGAGGGGAGTGAGTGAGTGAGGGAGGGAGAGAGAGAGAGAGAGAGAGATGGCACTGATGTGCTCGAACGTAGAGCTCCGCCCACCTGTGTGAACTGTGAACTACTTTGAACATGTTTCCATTCATTTATCTGGAAGGTGACAGTTTTCCCTTTAAACGACATTCCGCTCATTCATTTTTGACATTTAAAGTTCTCTTGAGCGGCTGCGGTCGGACCAGAGTCGACTGATCCAGATTTACTGCTCTGTGTTTTCAGGTGGGAGTCTCTGCTCCTCATGACCATGTACGGGATCTACATTGTTATCATGAAGTAAGTTTGCCAAGGACCAAACGCCCTCATCAGCCTCCTCCTCTCCTAAATAACTAAACCCCGTTTGTGCTACACAGGTTCAACTCCCAGCTCCTGGCGTTTGCGACGCGTCAGCTGAGGAGCAGCAGGCCGTGCTGCCTCGGATCACAGGACCGCAGAGACGCCAAGATGGGAGAGGACGCCTCTGCCTGCAACACCTCCATGGTGCTCCTCAACAAAGGTGTCGTCTCATAACCCTGCCGCTCATCTTTATGTGTTTTGTGACCTAAATCTGTATTAAAATGCTCCTTTTTCTGCTCCAGGCCAAACCAACGGTCAAGAGTCTCCCCCCGTCATTATGGTGGACGAGCTCCTCATCCTCAACCCCCACAAACTGTCCTTCTCCGAGGCCGGCCTACGCGTTATGATCACCCCTCACTTCTCCCCTCGCACCAGGCTCTCCATGGCAGGACGAATGCTCATCAGCGAGGTACCTTTGGACGTTACATAACAGGACCGTCTGACGAAACCTGTCTGCCCGGGCTCGTCAGTCGGCGTCCAGCTGTGATGCTTTAGCGCATTTATCACCGTGAAGCTAATATGATATCAGTGTAGACGTTTCAGCTGAAAAGATGCACCAAAAACCATTTCATTACATTTGATTATTATTTATAACATGCTCCCCC
>OMNV01026377.1:0-11093 GCA_900303265.1 Brotula barbata | reverse complement strand
GAGAGGAGGAGGGACAGAGAGAGAGGGAGAGAGAGAGAGAGGGAGAGAGAGAGAGGAGGAGGGAGAGAGGGAGAGAGAGAGAGGAGGAGGGAGAGAGAGAGAGAGAGAGGAGGAGGGACAGAGAGAGAGAGAGAGAGAGAGAGAGGGAGAGGGGGAGAGAGGGAGTTTTTCATAGATTGTGTTTCTGTTTTCTGTTAATTGGAGTAAACTGTTAGTTTTGACCTCGTGTACAAATAAAAAATGATTAGAAGCTGTTGCAAATATGAAAATGGTTTTGAGGGTCTGAGGAGACGGCCGGCGGCGGAACCAGAATAAATAAAAGAGAGGAATGAAAAATGTTATCACTTAGATGTCCACGTTTTAGGACTTTTCATTAATAACAGATATCTTTACAAAACTCTATCTACTTCAATATTTAACACCCGAGAGTGACAACCCAGAGGTCAAAGGGTCATATACGCCGTTTGGAGGTCCGTGCTGTCACAGTGATGGGGATGAAGTGATCACACCTGTCTGCGTGGAGCTGCAGCGGCTGAAGACTGACGGCTCTGACGGGAGGAGGAGCTCTCTTCAAACTTTGCTTGAAGTTGATTGGCCATCAAACGGACGCTGGGACGATTAGCTCCGCCCACAAGTACCTCCTCGAGGGCCGAGCTGTTTCGGTTTCCTGACTGGAAACAAAGTTAAACAAACAATAATTTTTATTATTTCCTTATATCTTTTGTTCACTTGTCTAAATAAGCCAGAATAAACCGACGTGTTTTTCCTTCTGCGTGAAATTCGCCTCCTGGATGCCTCAGAGGTCATCTCCTTTTTCCAGCGTGTTATTCTTATGTAAATGCAGTTTTCTCATTTTTAACTTTTACCTGGACAAGTCTTGGCGGTTGCAGTCCAAATGATGTTGGCCTAAACTTTAGTTTTGCGTTGTTCGTACGGACCTTCAAATGCTAAAAACATAACGGCTACTCGAGCCCTACATTTAGCATAAATGCTAATGTCACCAGATAACACGGGCATCACAAACTCTGTCTTCGCAATCAAGCCATTTCTAGAATCTTTCAGAAGCAAAACATCTCGTCCAGAACGAGCCAAAAAGACTTGACTGTCGACACATTTAAGCGTATTGATGTAGATTTTAGTGAAACCTGTTCGTAAAGTAAAGAAACGTTCTTCTTTCTCTTTCATTCATTTCCGTTCACACAGACTGGCTCACGCTTAAGTCACCAGATATCACGGACACTCATTGCTACATAACACCTCTCCACTTTTTAGCCTTTTCGACAATTTTACTCAACAACAAGCAGCACCAACAAATTCAGAGCCTGAAAGATCGATGTTTTAACGTTACAATTTAGATTGAACGGGGACAAAATCAGCGTAGCAAAGCAGCAAACCACCGCGATGAGCAATCAAATGACCTGTGGCCTCCGTCACGGCGGTCCTTAATCAGGATGCATTCTGGGTAAATCTTTGTAAATTGATACCAATACATCCAGACAAGAGAAATTTAAAATTCCAGTAGATGCTCAACAATTTGTTAAATTTTTTGATTGTCCAGATTGCCAACAATTATAGTCTAAAATATTAATAATCAATCATTGTTCATAAAAAAATATATTTGTTTTTGTTTAAAAAACAAGTGAAATTTAAAATGTTATTGATAGTCTTAGTCAGTTTACTGCGTTAATATCTTTGTGTATTTCAAGAAGGATTTAATGGAGGGCTACTGGACTTGCTGGGCTCTATCGAGTCCAGCCCATGACCTGGATGACTGAGGACCGTCACAGGTTGGGCCCCGTGAACTGGTTTTCCTTCTCTTTCTCTGCTCCTGAGGAAGTTTGTTACTGTTGAATCCAAAGACACAAACTATGTAAGAATCAGACAGATTGAGAACCGCTGTGGCTACCTTTGGGTTACGTCTGCGTGAAGGACTGTGGCCTAAACGACCGAGGATGAAGGCAGGCATGATGAGAGCTGACCTCACACCGGGACTCTGACACGGAGAGTCTGCATGATGGAAGAGAGAAGAAAGATAAGGGTTATTATCTTCATCTTCATCTTTTTATCTCAGGAGGGACATCTAGTGGTAAAAGGGGGATCATTCCTAAACTTCAGAGGGTTCTTTCTGTCCCGTATCATGTCAAACCTTCCCACCAATCAGTTCAAGATTCTTTGAGTAATGCTGCTGATAAACAGACGGGGGAGGAAACAATCAGCCTTGGACGACCTTGACCAGACCACGTGACCTACGAGGCCGCCAGAGTTTCTGAATGTTTGGTCACTAACATAACCGTGACGGACGAAAGGGCTCAATCTGTTCTTTGTTTGCTCTCCACCTACGTCACTGAATTAAAACTACATAAAGAAACGTCTCATACGACTTCTGAGCTTCCGTCTGCTCAGGTCGGGGACGTCACGTTCAGGTGGCCCCACGGTCACATGGTCTGGTCAGGTTTGTGGATCGAGTCATTCCCCCCCTGCTGTGCCTGTGTCGGCGGGGCCTCAGTGTCTCACCAGTGGGGGTCGGCGTGTCCTTGAAGAGCTGGTAGAAGTAGCTGAGGTACGTGACCATGGACAGAGAGTCCGGTTCATCCACAGAGGACATTTCCTCCGCTGTCATCAAAGGAGAAATCCCAAACTCCCGCTCGGCCGTGTCGAAGCCCAGTTTGATGTTTTCCTCCACCGCGCGCTCATCCAGACGCTCAAAGTCACTGTGGACAAACAGGAGACCGATCACCAAAGTCACAACGTCCGTCCAGTCCACTTGGACTATTTCAATGGCTGAGGGGCGGCTTGGCTTAGGTGGTAAGGTGATCATCTAACGATCGAAGGATTGGCGGTTTGATCCCCCGCTACCCCGTGTCGAAGGTCCCTCAGTAAGACCCTGAACCCAAATGGCCCCCGACTAACAAGTGGGCCTTGCGTGGTTCCCTCGGCTGTCGGTGTGTGAATGTGTGAATGTGTGAATGAATGGGTGAATGAGAGGCAGACATTGTACAGCGCTTTGGATAAAAGCGCGATATAAAATGTAGTCCATTTTCTACCATAAATATCGACAAGTATAAATAGTGAAATGGTTTTCAAAAGTATTGATTCTACAGCTTCCACATTAAATACAACACAGAGTTTTAGTTATTACTGTGAAATTGAGCGGAATCTAATTTGCTATGTTGATATATTTTCCTGTTTTAAGAATAAAACTATCCTTTATTTTGTGTTTTAACTCAAAAAAGCGTATTAAATTTCAATATTTCTCTCTCAGTTCCTTAGATTTTTCCCTTCGTTGTACTTCATTCTAGTACCGATTAGAGGTACTAGTACTGTACATGAGTATTTGCGTTTGAGCCTTTCAAAAAGTACATGGGGTCACATGATTAAAATTTTGCGTTAACAAATGCGCAGCCTGGACAAAAAGTCGTCATTGAAAACTGACGTTATTAACACACACACTCACACACGCATTTACATGAGATGGGGTCGGTAGCGGTGGATCAGGGCGCACAGGGCGAGGCCGTTCTTCCAGGACGTCGTCAGGTCGCTCACGGCGACGCCACGGTAACCGCGGGTCTGCTCCTGGCACCAGCTCAGCAGCTGATTGGACTGAGAGATGGACTCTGACAGAGGACACCAATCAGAGGACACATCTCACCAGCACGACACTTACAGGAAAACAACTCAAAGTCCCATCTATGAACAAGACCTCACCGAAATCCATGTATCAACTGTTGGAGAAAAAAAGCAAAACTTGTATTCAATTCAATTCAGTTCAATTTTATTTATATCGCGCCAAATCACAACAAAGGTCATTTTATGGCACTTAAGAGGTAAAGCAGATCAAGATCAAACTCTGGAATATATAGAGACCAAACATTCCCCCATGAGCAGGAAAAAGTCCCCTTTAACAGGAAGAAACCTCCAACAGAACCTGGACTAGGAGGGAACAGAACCTGGACTAGGAGGGAACAGACCCTGGACTAGGAGGGAACAGAACATGGACTAGAAGGGAACAGAACCTGGACTAGGTGGGCGGACATCTGCCTTGACCGGTTGGGTTGAGAGAGAAAGAGAGGGGGGGGAAACAGAGATGAACAGCAACTGAAATAATAACAATAACAAAGATGAATCCAGATATGAGTCCAACTGGAAGAGGTCTTAGACTCTGTGTGGACCTTACAGGAGTCAAAGGACAAACGCTCAGGGGACGAAGACAAGTTAGTAACATGAGTATTGTTTTATTTATTTTCATTTATATATATATGTGTCACCATGTAATGTTTTGTATCGTAAATGTATTGTACAAGAATAAAGTTGTATTATTATGAGGAAAAACTATGTTAGTATGTTGTAAAATAAAGTGATACAATATTTAAGGCAGGGAATCTGGGTAGTTTATGGGGCTTTGATTTTGAAATTCCACGTCACTTTGAGTTTTCCAAAAGCTTACAGAGATGAACCTCTCAGTTGTGAGACATTAAATGCTCTCAAAAACCGGAGTGTGCTTCAATTCCATGTAAAACGTCTTGATACATTTCATCATATTATTTCTTTTATTTATATTTATTTGTGTGTTTCTTTTGTGTGTAGTCGGAGACTTTTATTTTGAAATCAATGCCCAAACGCGACGATAACATCTTGAACACTGCAAAATTTTCTTCAAATTAGAACTTTTTTTACGTCGAGTTATTGAGTTTAATTCTTGGAGTCTCCCTTGTTTCTGTTTCTGTTTTTTTTTTCTCCTGCGGGCTGAATGTTACTCACCCAGTCCGAGACAGACACTGTCCACATCCCACCTGTCGTCCTCGCCTGTGTCCACCAGGTGTCGCACCTACACAAACAAAAACCGTCCCTCTCAGCCCTCCTCACTTCATTCACCTCAGTCCGTCTACAGGCACGCTGTACTCCGCAGGATTGAAATCGAATCTGGGATTACGTGGCGTATGAAAAGTTTAATCTGAACAAAGCTCTCTCGTGAAAACGCGTCTCGAGTGTTTCAACATCGTAGCTTGGCGTTATGTGACGTGACCGGTTCCGATCTGTAAACCCCGCCCACATTTTGCGCTGGGCCCGACAGCATCCAGGAAGACGTTTGAAGCGGGGTGTGACGTCTCCAGTGAACTTTACTGAACAAACACCGGTTCTTGGCATACGCCTTACTTCCTCGTACGTCATCACGTACATGTCGCACGTCAACAGCGAACTACAACACTACAGGCCTCCTTATTTTTCCAGATTTTAAACATAACCTAACGTTCTCTCGCTGTCTGGAACAAGTAAAACTGCTGTTCATCATAAATCAAGTGCATCTCATTTACTCATTTACTCCTTCAACAGTCTTTGATTCTTCCGTTTTTCTTCTGCTGTCTGTCTCTGCTACATGGAGGGTTTAAAACGTTTCATTTAAAACGTCTGTAAACTAACTCATCTAATCTGACACTTTATGAAAGAGGATTTAATGCTTAAATCACCTCTCCAGTAAAGTGTGTGTGTGTGTGTGTGTGTGTGACCTGAGCTGTGGTGACGGGCAGCAGCCTGGTGATGGCGTAGCGTGTAGCAGGATCCACAGTGTACACACAGATGTTCCTGTTGATGTTCTCTGGTGTGGTCTGAGGAAGGAGACGGTACAAACTCTCCCTGAAACACAGAGGAGGAAGAAGAGGAAGATGACGGTGTCGTCAGGCCCTCCGTCCTTTCCTTGGTCTCTTTTTATAGCTTTATTTACTTTCTATCCTTCTTTCATTGCTGATACGTCACTTCTCCCTTCATTATTTCATTTCTTTGTATCTTTGTTCAAAACTGGAGACACGAACAAGAAAATTAAACCTTTTTTTTCTGCTAATCCACATAAATAATTAACATGTTATCCTGTTTATTATACAGCTACTTACTAAAGAAATCCATTATTTCACACAGTACATTCACTTGGAATGAGGACTAAATAGAAAAGTAGTCCCGTTGTTTTTGTGCCAGCTGAGCGACCGTGTAGCGACGTAAACAATGGCAGTAGCAGTGAAGCTAGCAGCTAGCAGTTAGCAGCTAGCAGCTAGCTACACAGCAGAAGTCCATTTAACATTAAACGTCGCATTTCCATCCATGGTGAAATATGTTGACAATGACCTCATTTCAGTTTGATAATCTGACACTTCAAGGCGATGGTAAGTTCAACGGTCATTATTAAAAATAGAATTCAACGTAGAGTTAGTGTGTTAGTGAGTGTCGTTTATTGGAAGTAGAACTGCTGCGTTTTTATGCTTGTAGTGTGGAACAGTAAATGCAGTACTTTTTTTTCCACCTCTGGTTATGATATTTCCGTCCTGTAGGGGGCGGAGTGTCAGCCGATAGTGACACGAAGTAGCTCAGCTTGTTGCCGTAGTAACCGGTCCGTCCGGTTTGTGGATTACAGAGAGTCCTATGACAGTTGAACGTGTTGAAGTCAGAATGTAGTAGATTTTAGATTGTAAACATGTACTAACCTTTCAGCCAGCACATCCAGCGGAGCGCCACCTAGGGCCCACCTGCGGATCATCCAGGCTGAGTCCAGAGCTGCCAGGAAGCCTCTGGCAACACCGGTTCCCATGGGCCAGAACGGCTGCAAACACAGTGTAGCGACAGCGTGTTCTACAGGACGCCACGGACGCCGTCCTCACTCATGCTTTTCAAATGTGAGGTCACGGTACAGAGGTGAGAAAACGGATTTGTCCCCCTTCAGTCTTCCCACATTTTGTTCTGGTTCAGCTGAACCCTGAAAGGGTTTCGTTGTTTTCCTCATCAATCTGGACACAAAACCACCGAATGACAAATTGAACCCAGTGAGGGACGAAGTAAGTAAACGTCTCGTCCTCCGATCACCCTCTCACATCAGAGTGGAGGAATTTTGGCTCGCTCTGCGAGTTTTGGAGCTGGAACTGCCGCGTCGATGTCCTTCCACAGTGTCTCACGGGATTCATGTCAGGATTTAGACTTGGCCCCTCCAAAGCCTTCATTTGGTTTCTTGAGGCACAAACCTTTTCTAACCTCTGTCATGAAACGTGTAAAGTGACGTACTAACTAAAAAGAAGCCATTTGTCCCCGTCCTCTGTCCACACTTTACCTCCAGCAAACTGTCTCCCACCAGTGTGACCAGCAGCTGGTGTCCGTGTCTCTGACGGACCATGGCAGCGTTCTCTGAGGCGTACACACATGTGAAATCAAACATGGCCACGTCCGGCTGCCCGTAATGGTTCATGGCAAAGTCCAGAGATGGCAGCTGGCGATCGGTGGAGAAGTCCGCCGCTTCACGCGCGTACGCCTGCAGTGCATTCTGGTCCACGTTCCCCCGTGAGAGAAGCAGCTCAGTGTCTGCATAATCCTGAGGGACGGAAACAGAGCCTGTTGGAAGGACTCAAGACGGACAGGACAAACTTATCGTTTAGTAAAAAATGAAGTCACACGAAGACAAGGACACAAAGACATTAAGACAAGGACACAAAGACATTAAGACAAGGACACAAAGACATTAAGACAAGGACACAAAGACATCAAGGCAAGGACACAAAGACATTAAGACAAGGACACAAAGACATCAAGGCAAGGACACAAAGACATCAAGGCAAGGACGGAAAGACATCAAGGCAAGGACAGAAAGACATCAAGACAAGGACACAAAGACATCAAGACAAGGACACAAAGACGTTAAGACAAGGACGGAAAGACGTCAAGACAAGGACGGAAAGACATCAAGACAAGGACGGAAAGACATCAAGACAAGGACAGATCCCTGTCCCCCACAGACGGACTCGTCCTGTATTTCCCTGGGCCTGGCTCCAGGGGAGGCCCCGGTTTAGTCCCTGGACGTGTCCCTGATCATTTTTACGATACACTTTTCTTGCACATTCCACGTCTCATAGATTCACGCCTTGTACCGCGTCTACTGTCACGTCCAGCACAAACATGTCAAAAGAAATTCCAGGTATGTGAAAATATACTTGGCAATAAACACAGATTCAGATTCAGACAGTTGTTTGTGTTTTGTTGGAGTTTGTTGTGTTTTGTTGTGTTTTGTTGTATTTTGTTGGAGTTTGTTGTGTTTTGTTGTGTTTTGTTGGAGTTTGTTGTGTTTCGTTGTGTTTTGTTGGAGTTTGTTGTGTTTTGTTGTGTTTTGTTGTGTTTTGTTGTGTTTTGTTGGAGTTTGTTGTGTTTTGTTGTGTTTTGTTGGAGTTTGTTGTGTTTTGTTGTGTTTTGTTGTGTTTTGTTGTGTTTTGTTGGAGTTTGTTGTGTTTTGTTGTGGTTCCTTACCTGTCGAATGACTCCTTTGTGTAGCAGACTTTGTTTCTTTGCAGTCATCACGAAGTAGTGAGTGTCGTCTTTATAGTAGACAATGTTCTCAAGGTCAATACCTGACGGACACAGAGTGGGAGTAACGACGACAGACAGATGATTCATTCTTATCTGTCAGTCACCTTAACGTTCTCACCCGTGTCTTGCCGCAGTTCCTGGAAGAAGCTCTGGTTGAAGATGAAGGCCACTCCGCTGATCTCCTCCACTTTTGCCTCAGCTGTGGTGTTTCGGTTTTTGAAGTTTGCAGTGATGGCGATGGCCAGCTTCCCTCTGAACTCTTTACGTCTGAACCCTGAACGGAGAAACGGAGAAACGGCAAAACGGCAAAACGGCAAAACGGCCTTACAGCCAGTTCACAAAATGGAATGATCTTTGTGAAAAGGAAGTGTCAGGACTAACTCACTGACTTCAAGTTTTGCTTCAGTTACCATGGCTGCGTATGAAGTAACGGAAACAATCGGCCACAAAATAACAAAATTGAGGAAATAAAACAAAACAAAATAATGTAAATAAAATTTGTCAACTAAATGAGATCTGCCAAACTAAACAAATTGTTTCTTCACTGTGCGTGTAAGAATGTCTTCCCTTAAGAATTCTAGTCACAAAACACAAACAAACTTGTGGACAAAATGCATGAAAGCAGAGGAAGTAAAAAACAAGAGCCAAAGAAAATAAAATTTCCAGGGCCTTAGTGTCTTTATAGCATAATAGTTCAATTTGGGAATCCTCCAGGTACTTTCAGATTTTACTGTGGTGTGAAGAACGAACAACATGTTTCCATAGACGTCCATTCAAACATCTACAGAAAACAACAAATATTCACTCACTGATACAACTTACAGAAAAACAACGTCATTAATGTCATTTTCCGACAATCATTCAGTGAAGTGCTGAGGTGTGTTCTGCTGTGTACCAGGGAGGGTGTTCCTCCGCCCATCGGCTCCAACCATGACATCAAACTCCACATGTTTCACAGGATGAGATTTGGGATGCACCTCCATCCTCCACCCGACCCCTGATGCAGGAAGACACATCATTTTTATCTTTCAAACATTTCGCTGAAGCTTTAGTCATCATCTCACACCAAAAAATCTTGATGCATATGAGGACAACTTACTCCTTCACATATTATGACCAACAACTGACATCTACAGGTTAATGAACAACCACGGCAGAAGGCGATAACACTCGGAGAGCTCGTTCCTAATCTTTGTTGCGGTGTTTGCTGTGTGGGGACAGATTAAGGATTAAGAACAGTGAGACGCATGCGAGGGTGAATCGTCAAATTTAGGCCGCCCGTCGGACAATGGTGTCTTTCTTCGTAAAGTTTGATGACTTCTTCTGAAGGACGCAAGAAGACACTCGGCCGTTTTTGAGGATCGTTGAACCAAAGTGGCAATTGTACATTTTGACCATTTGGTGGCAGCAGATTTAGCAACATGGCTGAAATCCTCCAGGTCAAAGGTCCCAGACCAAGACCCTGACCCCAAATTGCTCCCAACAAATAAGTGGGCCTTGAATGGTTACCTGGGCTGTTGGAGTGTGAATGGGTGAATGTGAGGTAAACGTATGTGAAGAGCTTTGGATAAAAGAGCGATAGAATCCGTCATCATCCCATCATCCCCTTAAATCAACGTAAAGATCTGTCAGTCGGTCAACTCTCTGGACTCAGTCCGTGAGGTCGGAGACATCACGCTCAGCCCCCACCCAGTCACGTGGTCTGCTCGGTTTTGTCGATGGAGTCTCCCGTCGCAACATAAAGCCAAGTGTCACGTCTTACTGTTGCCCTCCAGGCCTCTGGGGGGCTCCACCAGCTTCTTGAACTCCACGTTCACGTGAACCTCGACTCCCAGCAACAAAGCCACTTTCAAAAGCACCAGCTGGAGCTGTCGGATACCTGAGAGACACACGGGAAGAGAAGGTGCTCATGGAGAAAAACACAAAATAAGTTATTACATAAGAGACAGAGGTGGAATCTTAAATCTCTAAAACTTACTGATGTGGTCGATGGATCCAGCACAGAATTTCCCGTAGAACCTTTTGGCCCCGAGGCCCTTGAGGTCGTGGATGGTGAAGGGCCAGAGGTGGAGGACATTATTTCTGGAGAAAGCGTCTCTCTTCTCCAACAGCACCACCCGAGCTCCCATGAAGCCCAGTTCCACCGCCATCCTCAGACCGCAGGGCCCCGCCCCCACAATCACACACTGACAGAGAAAACAGAGGAGAGCTGTAGAACGATGGAGGCGTACGTCTCCATCAGGTCCAAAAAACTCAAACTCACAGTGGTGTCGGCACACGCTCGGCCCCTCATGTACTCCTGATGCGCGGCCCTCTTGTCCAGTTTGGCCCATATGGCGTTGGCCTTCCAGTATCTGAGGCGCTGTTTGATGGTGCGGTACAAAGGTCGCTCAGCGGCTGCGTGTGTGAGCTGCAGCTGTTCGCACAGCTGGTTGAAGGCACGTAGTGTCGCCCTGCAGGTGGCAGCCTGAACAAAGTCATCAAACAGGTCCTGCACCTGGCAGTCTGGGTAGGACTCGTCCGTCATGGCGATCCGCGGGCGGGACGCGGCGAGCTGGGTGATGATGTCACTGACCAACTCCAGCTCGGCTCCGGCTGAAGAGGACGGGGATCAAAAGTACATCAATTTCACTCATCTGGACCAGGTACTCTCAATCCCTGTCCTCCGACACCAAGTCCGACCCGACGTCCTCGTTAGGGGAGGTGGAAACAGCTGATGTATAGGCGGGGTCGCGACCTGGGATTCTGGGCCCCTTGAAAAC
>OMNV01026376.1:0-16828 GCA_900303265.1 Brotula barbata | reverse complement strand
GGCAGGAGGGAGGAGGGAGAGCAGAGCCAGTAGGACAGGGCTGGGACCGTGTCAATAAGGTCTGTCCTGCTGAGGGTTGATGAACCAGCCACAGTCTCTTATACTGCTTAATGAGGAAGAGGAGCCAGACTAGAGTCCCTTTTTATCCTTTTCATCTCACTGACACTGCTCCTATCTGTCAGTCTGTGTGTGTGTGTGTGTGTGTGTGTGTGTGTGTGTGTGTGTGTGCACGGACATAGCTGTGTCAGACACGGATGTAGAAATGGAGAGAAAATCAAGCAGGGGGTTAGGACGATCCAGTTGCTGCATCACTCTTCATCACTCTCTCACACACTCACGTTTAGTGTTTTTTCTTTTCCGTCTGAGGTCTGTAAGCTTTGCTCCTGAGCTATCACACGATTCATCTGACTCACATCTCCTTTTAATTCTATGTCAAAAAGATAATGAGATTAACAAAAAGTCTGACCTTTCGTTCCTGCCGGGGAGAAACATGGGAGAATGTCTGCCTCGCCTCAAAGGTCTGTGAAGTCAAGGTCAGCTTAGTTTACCCAGGCTTAGAGGAGACCGAGCACTTAATACCTCAGGCCCTACGGACACACACACACACAAACACACACACTGTGTTATTGTTACTTTGCAGAGGAGAGAGGAGTGAAGTATAGAAAGCAGTGACGGAGGATCCGTTTCCCATTCAGATTCTCTCCAAATTCTCAATGACGCAAGCTACGGTCAGCAGTTCCGAGGTGATTTCAGATCGGCGCCACGGCTCCGAAAGCTACAAAACGTAACATCAGCACATTCCTAAAAGATGCACAAACTTTATCCTGTCAGACAAAGCGACTCCCGTTGACTACTTGTGTATTATCGGAATCATTGGACGCCTTTACAAGCGTGTTTCAGATTCCTCTCAGTAAGGTTTTTTTTTTTTATCTGGCGTGCAAATGTTGTCTTTTTGCATATTTATTCCGCCCCCCCGCCACCCTCAAAAAAAATCACTAAACTCTCCCCTGCCCTTCTTGTCTCTGCGCAGTATCAATATTTTGTCTGCTCGTGTTGTGTTGTGTGATTGCCTGCTGACTCGTTGTGTTGCCTCTCTCTTCCCGATGTCCCTGTTATCTCCCCGTGTCTTTGTTAAGTCTGTCGCTGATGCTCGCGCCTTCGTTTCACCCTGAAAATCTGTTTGTACTGCCTCACTCACTTACCGTGCGTTTGATGTTCAGCCCGAGCGCCGCTTCCGTGACACGCGGCGTTGTTTTCGGAGTCATCTTTGTGCCGTCTCAGTGGCGCTGTTGTGTTGGGGTTATCCTGCCATCTCTGGTTTTATCTTGGCGTTATCTTTTGGGTGATCTGGCTGCTGTTGTCCCTGTGTTATCGCGTGTCGTGATCAAGGCTGTGACCTTTCTCTCTGACAGCAACTTAAAAAGCTCCTACGGACGTCTCGCCAGCTAATTTGAGGATTTTTCCGGGTGCCACGGGTGGTTACTGTTACCCTCAAGCTTGATTTTACATCCCGAATATCAAAATATTTAATTTCCAAAGTTTGTTTTACTTCCGTGATTTCCCGCCCGCGTGTATACTTCACTACTTCATCTTGGATGTGTGCTTTTTCTTAAGTGTCAAAAATGTTTAACTCTCGTGGATGTCTGTTTTTGCCAGAGGCTGCCATTTTTGTGTTGCCGTCATTTGCATGTGCCCATGTTTACATGACTACATGCCTCTGTTGTTCTGTTTGATTCAAAGCACGCTATGAGTCATAGCAGATGGTTGCTCTCTCCCAGAAACGTCTGACAGCCGCAGAAAGTTAATACGGAAAATGGTAGACAAGATAGAAAGGGAAGAAAACCAGAGGAGTGATTACTATCAAACCGTCGGCTCAGTAGAGGGAGCATCCATCCGCATCGTTCTCTCTCTCTGCTTGGTACAGTATGTGACATAGATACAAAATGTCTCCCAGGCTAATTTGCCGAGCCGTACACACACTATACAGATTCATTTTGAAGTTAGCAGTCAAACTCGATTAGCGCCTTTATATTTTACTGTATGCTGAAACGAAAGCGGAGACCCGTGAATACTCCAGGCTGGTTGCACATCAGTTGATCTATTAGGGTCCTGTTTTCCTTCGCACCCTCCCTGCCTGCACACTGCGTCCTCCGCTGTGAAGTTTACATCTTTCTCTGGAATTTGATACAGTTTCTGAGCAGAGAAACCTTTGCCCTCGACAGTTTCTGCTGTTCCTCACACGTACAAACCGGAAATTGTTTATGGCGTGTGGTTCAAAGCGTTGTTATGGGCTGTGCTGTAGGAGCCAGTGATCCACAGCACAGGATGGGTTACTCCCCGCTACACCCCCAGAACATAAAAAAGAGAAGAGAGTGCCTCAAAAAGTGAGCAGCCATCTGCTTGACAGGCACTGCCATCGTGAATAATAATCAGCTCCTTTTAAACCCCTCTGTGAGATTAAGTTAGCATATAGAGGTGCTCTCACTGAGATCTGCTGTTCATGATATCACGCTGTATCCAAATGGCAAAAAAAAAAACAGTAAAGGATATTCAACTCCTGCAAATGATTGTTCCAGACAAACACAAATATTTGCTGGTAGAGGTTGGCAACGTGATCTCTATAAAGCTTTGGGAAGCAATCAATTCATGTTAAATATATTTAACAGTAAATTATTGGACATATACATGCAGTGGAAAGGAAAACAGTGCTCGTGTAGAATGCAATACAATCATACAGGACCATCATAATAGCATTCCACGGCTCCAGTTGGGAAACCACAAGATACGTTTAGCTTTTATTGTTGCATTTTGCTGTGCTATCACAAGAGAATTAGATGGAGAGGAGCCTTTGTTTTGTTTTCTGCTTTAAAAAGCTGCATCTGAGATACAGTAAAACATCTCATCCCTCGGTAAGTCATTTCTGCAATCCCCATGGAAACGGTCACACCCTGCCTCCAAAACTGACAGCCAGTGCGGTTGTTGTTGTTGTTGCCTCAAGCACGAGAGAGAAAGGGAGATACAGGGAAGATGGGATCTGAAGAAGCATGGGAAGTACAGATGTGACTCCAATCGAATTATTGGCCAATCAAATCATAATGTGAGTAATTCAAGGCTTACATCGACAGCCCTAATCTGATTGGCTGTGCATTAGGAGCTCAAAGGAGGGCTCTTAGCGAGCACGCTCAGTGGGGGTCTTGGAGGAAAAGGTGCTTTGATGGGAGACAAGAGAGTTGCACTGTGCTATGTTGTGTGTGTGTGTGTGTGTGTGTGTATGTAAAACAGAAACAGACAGACTGTAGGTGTTGCTGAAACGATGCCTGCGTCTACCTTTTGGCGCAGGTTTACATTGCCTCTCAGTTACCATCTGCTACAGACTTATTATCCAATGGCAATATCTCTCGTTTTCCCAATTACAGAGGAGGATTATGACGTGTCTGTTTCTTGCCCCCCGGGCTCCCTGGCCGCGTCTGACTCATGTTTTAGGAAAAGAATTGCTTGTTCTCGTGTCAGGATTGCCTTGTTAAAATAATATATACATTACTTTTAGTGGTTGCATTTTCCCATAAACCTCGGCTGTGAGAATTTCTGGTATAGGCTGCGCAGGAAGGAGCTCACCAGGAGAGCTTACACCTGGAAAAACACGATCGTACTAGGCTGGAAAGGAAGGAGGTCCAACAAAAGGCCAGTCCCTGCAAAAGCACGGGGTTTCCGGCGCGCTCTGTTTCATCATCCCGGCACCTCCCAGAGTAAAGGCCTGGTAGTTTCCTTGTTGATTTGCATATGGAGGGTTCCTGAATTAGTGACACGCTCCCATCATATGAACACATATACCCCCCGCCTCGCCACCACACGCTCCAGCAGTCGGTGATCTGCATTGTGGAAACAGCTGCCAAGGGAACAGCTTGTCAGAGCGAGCGAGAGAGAGTGAGAGAGAGAGAGAGAGAAGGTAATCTATGTTTGGAAAAATTCTGCCTCCACTCCCGGGCCAAGAGTTAGTTTGTGTTGTAGCTTTTTATCTGGGCCAGCGTAGCCCTGGCACTGTGTCTCCCTCCATCTCCCAGGTTAATTCAACAATGGGGAGTTTAGAGTGTAAACTGACAAGAATAACAGCCAAACAGAACTGGGTTCTGAGGTGTGCCTATTTGCGTGTTCATGTGTGTGTTTTCTGGAAGGGCTGAAATTTTGTGCCATCAACCATATGCTTGTTTGTGGGTGACAGTGTGGCGTCTGTAACAAAAGGCGTATTGTTGCCATGCCACAAGTATCCCTAAAGTGAGCGATCACCCTTTTTTCAGGGTTGGCAATCTGCCTTTTTTACAATATTGTGGCATACGTCCCTATTCTCCCACACATTTATTCTCAGGAGCAAATCTGATTCCATCACAGCACAACTGACTGACTAAAGCCATTGTACCAACACCGGCACCAGTTGAACAAATGTAACAAGCTTATGCGTGGTGGATCCAGTCTGAAACGCACAACGTGCCACAGACCAAGGATGAATAAACAGGAGCATCCTTCCCAGAGTCGAATAAAGCTCGTCAGCTGGAGGGGAAGTGACAGGTTCAACAGTGTTTCTGTTAAACACAACAACCCATGAATAACCTCGTGTCATGAAACATATGGCCCGACCCAATCAGGCATGCTGCAAGCAAGGAAGCACATGTGAATTCGCATGACAGTCACTAATGATGGTGAGGCATTTGTTTGTTAATAGGATAGATGTTAGACACGGTGACAAGCTCGAAAATGTCTTTTTCATTTGCATTTATTTGATTATATTCAGTCTGATTTTACCATTTCAATGACGTCTTATAAAAGCCACACGTTTAATTATATGCATATGCTAATGATGGTAAATCAAGGCAAAGTGACAGCCCAGTAATTAACTTTTAAAGTGGGATGTTTCTTGTTTAAAGCGACACACACCACAAAGTTTTCAGGAAATTCCATAGAATTTGAGGATCAGGAAACGCAATCCATGGCATACACGGAAAAATCCCTAAAATCTGCATTAAATGACCGTTGCTTCAGGAAGTGTTTGCTCTTTTTTTACCCTGAAACGGTTGCATTTTTCACATATTGCTATCCTGTCACATCCGCTCGCTGCGTACCCCAGAATGTGAAGTAGCTGAGAGAATGTGGTGAAGATATACATGCCAGGAGAAATACTACCCAAAGAAAATAGATTTTACAAGGCGTTACCCTCATTATAGCACAATGGAAATATTTGGGATTCCAGAAGATACATTTAGCTTTCAGCAACATAGCTGTCCATTCAAAGCCCTGCAGACCTCCTAAGTGAGTGCCGAATATCTCCGAAATGCCCCAACAGACAGCAACCAATACCGGGGACCTAGTTTGGATGTAAATTTCCTTATCAATTTAACATACAGGAAAACGTATCAGCTCCTTAAAAGCACACATTTCCATATGCAGTTTGACTATTTCACATGGTCAATATTTTACAGTCAACATGTTTTCTAGACGGCAGCCTGGGAACCAGTTAAAGATGTCAAATTGAATATTTGAAGAGCCGGTATTCACCGATGCAGCATCAATTAGGCTTAAGTGAGGGGTCGATTAGTCTTCAAAAGGATGGAAAAGAACTGAGTCATGTGGTCGTCGTGCTGATTCTCTTTGGCTGTAGGGGTGGGAAGAGGCAGTAAGGGAGTGAGCAGGAGAGCAGAGGAGGAGGAGAGCTGTTTACATGCTGTGCGGATGTATACAAGTGTCCTCTGTCAGATTTTTAATCACTTTAGAACCTTTCGAGACACCGTGCGGCAGAGGGGGAATAGCTTTCACTGTTTCGGCTGTTTAGCCAGAGAGGGAGAGAGGAAGAGATATGATTCAGATGCCCCGCTGGCTACTATTCACCCTGCGCCTCTTCCCTCTCTTCCTCTCCTCTCTGTTCTCCTTCCTCTCTACAAAGGTATGTTTAATACATAAGGGTGTAATTGCTATCACAGCTGCAGCCCCATCGCCTGTCTGCATTTTTGCACCATGTGCTCCATACCTCTACTCTTTTACTCCAGAAAGGAGAAATGTCACTCTAATAAACCTCTCTCCCAAGCCGTTGTCCGTCTCACTCTGTCTCTCACTCCGGATAACAATGACTAAAATGTACCTCGCTAGAATCCAAATACCTGCAGCGTTCCTGGGAACAAATCACTGTTGGAGCCACTGAACTCTATGATACTGTGCTGACCTTTCCTCATTCTCTGCCATTTTTCACCACCCTAACCACTCTCGCCCCCTCCACAGGATACACAAGCCGCTTCTCTGTCTCTGTCTCTCTCTGTCTCTGTCTCTCTCTCTTTCTCTCACTTTTTCTCCCACTGCATTAATGGATGCAAATGGAGGCGTGTGTGGAGGAAAGGAGCTGACATTTATGCCTCTGATTAGAACATGCAGCCCCAACACTTTGTAATTGATTGCAGTCATGGACGCCACACACTCACCCGTACCCTCTCATAAAGCCCTGTACCGCTCTTTGCATCCTATTAGCGTGCGTTCACTTCTGCGTGTATCCCTTCTCTGACACACACACACATTTCCGGAACACCGAGATGTGAATATGACACGCATGTACACACAGTACACACAGTTGCTCATATAGTTACTCATCCGCAAATATGCTACACTGTGGTATTGCACAAAGTGCTGGTCCACAAAGTTGGACACATTACTAAAATAAAGATTATAATGGTTGTCTTTTTCAGCTAGTGGAGAATCTTTGCTGAAGCTGTTGATCCTTAGGATCAATGCATGGACATGACGTGTATTTCAGTAATCCTAGAAATTGTGTTGGGGTCAGGGTTGTGAGGTGATGTTGACGTGGACATCCGGAGTCAGAAGGAAAACAATGGAAAGGATGAAGTGCAAATATGTAGTTTGAGAGAACAATCAAGAGAGAAGAATGAAGGTGGAGAGTGAAGAAAAAGTGAAGGTTGTGTTTGTAAGGAGGCTCACTGGGTGTGCGTGTGTACGTGTGTGTGTGTGTGTGTGCATGTAAATAGGGGAACGGTTGTGTGTTTTTGATTATATGTCCGTGCCCATTAAGTGTAAGCTTATTTGCTTGTGAGTGCGTTTGCATTCTCCCTGCTTGCTGACATGATCTTTGCATTCTTTGGAAATGTGTGTATGTGAAAGTCTGCGTGTGTGTGTGTGTGTGTGTGAGGAGCAGCAGGAGGTGCTGTGCAGTAATTAGCCAGAAAGGCTCTACGTATGTGTGTGTGTAGGAGCCCATAAACACAAAGCAATGGTTGGGCCGCAGCTGTGTTCTGCTGACTGGCATGGCTCCACACACACACACATACACACACACACACACACACACACACACACACACACACAAATAAACAAGAGCACTCCTAAATCACCTTGGCCTCATCTTGTGCAACACATAGCCATACACATATTTACCAAGGCAAATGCACATAACATTAATATATGGATATGACAGTAGATTATGAAGCTCATCAGACATATGAGCAAAAATATATTATATGTATTTTGTTATTTTCCATAACATATATCTCATATCAGTGTAATTGTTATACCAGGCAAAGATAATGAGTATTTTTTTGCACACAAAAGAAGTGCTGGGTGAAATTAGATGGACTTACCCTCTACTTCATCCCTGCATCAGCACACACATTTGCATATGCATTTCAAGATGCACAACAAACACACACGTACACACACACACAGAGGCACACAGAGGGGTCAGGTGGGGGTGTAAAATTATGCTGCATTTGCTGGCATGGAGTTTTTGTGCTAATGAAGCTCTCTGTGTCCACATAGGCTGATAACTTGCTGATGACTCGATACTTCTGGCACAGAGGTCTGAGGAGCAGCTTGAATACTGAAGCAGGTGCAGCCAGTGGTCGCTGTGCTTAGATCTGACAAAAGGAAATGAAGGGTTTGGGTTTTTTCCTGCCAAGTAGAAACCCACTTAAAATATGGAAAAAAAGCATCATGAAAGCATCATGGGAAGTGCTGAAAGTAGATAAGAGATCAATCCATATCCTTTCCTTCAAAAATAAAATGGCGAAATGCAAGTTTACACCACCTAATCAGTGATAATTGATTTACTGAGTAGAGTGCTATCACTTCAGCACAACGTCATTCAGATTAATTAGATTCCCACGGCGGCTTCAAAGCTTTAGCTCCTGTTTTTGTGTGTGTACGTGTCTGTTCTATTTCCTGTCATCCTGTAATACTAATTGCCATAAATGCATCGGTGTGCTTCAAATTTACAAGTATGGTTACTTTGGAAAGTGAGAAAGGTCCGTGTTTCTCTTTTCATCACTCTGTCTTCGAAACCTTTGCTACACCACGAATACCTTCGTGGAGAGAAGTGTTAGTTTGTGGCACACAAGCCCTCTGGTCTTGGACAGCAGGTGTTTTGCTACACCTGCTAGTAGGACATTCTCAAAAAATAAATTTCACAAGAATCACCCACTGACAGCTACTTACCAAAGAAATAAGTTCCAAAGAAAGATCACCGAGTATACGTTTGTATAAATATATATATAAATTAATTTAGAAAGAGTCTGAGAAATATATAACCAATGCTATTAACTCTGAGCCAGCCTAGCAACTGCTGTGCTTCGTAAACAAAGGCAGCAGAGTTGAACCAACGAACTAGCTACGTAATAGCAGCCTATTATTAAGAACTAAATTTAAATTGCAAGATGTGAATTTGATGTTTTGTCGTTTTTTTTATTTTTATACCCAACTTGTTTTCTTGGCAGTTAATGACAATTGAGGTAGTTTTTGTTTGTTGTGACAAAGCTAGCTTGTAGTCAGCAAGCTGCTGGCCACTTTTGGTGTAGTGATACAAAGTAGCTCAGTTTTGTGAAATAGCAGCAGACAGTCTAGTTGCCCAGATGTCCGGACTATTATCAAGAATTGACCATTACAGAGAGTTATTTTGCAGACATGGTTCAGGTTTTAACGCCCTGTTTACTTCAAGCTCCTCCACCTGTTGTCGTTTGTAGCCTCTCGTTTCTTGACTTGTGTGTGGCACATCTGCTCGTCATCTCACTAAAGGGCTCATACACAAGTTGGGCCTGACCTTTCAGAGTGGAGCTTTGTCATTTAGAAGTATGTTCACTGTCACACACACACACACACCCACAAACATTCAAGAGAAGTCACACACACACACACTTGGGTATACACACCCTTAGCACGTCCCCTATCCAGCACTGAGAACAGTAATTAGGTAGTGCCCCCAGGACTCAGACAGGCTCCTTCTGACAAGAGGAAAGGGCAGAGTGACATTTTTGGTTATCAACATGCTGCAATCATCATGCTGTATACTTCACAAAATTACCAGGGGGTTGAGAGTTCAATTCCCTGTGCCTGCTCAGCTGATACAGTTGTCAACATTTCCAGACAACACTTTGCGCATGGATAACATCGCAGTGTAAAGGGTCCAGAGCTGTGTGTAGCTTTGGGATGCTGACACCTCATCTTCTTTGTTTAGACTTTAATGGTCTTTGGAGAGTCAAACGCCTCCTAAGCACCGTCTATAAACAATGCATTCTCCACTCGAACGCTCACAAGCTGATGAACTCTCTCAATGGGACTTACACAGTGGACTGTCACGGTGATCTCATCTCTGAATGTTTCCGTTTGGAGTTTGCAGACCGGACCGGCATATTTGGTTGGTCGAGCGCGAGTGGCTGTCCTCAGGCTGATCGGAAGAGCAAAAGAAGTCAGACAGAAAGAGGGAGATTCGGAGAAAGAACAGTGAGAGAGACGCTAATATGGAAGGAGACAGATGGTACAGACCTATAAAAAGAGGGAGCTGCAGCCACTTAATCGTACCTTAATTTTTCTCAGTAAATAAACAGAAACGTAATGGTTGTCGTTAGGCAGAATTACTGCCGCGTTATAGACTACCAGCTCTAGCCTCCCTCCCTCCCTCTCTCTCTCTCTCTCTCTCTCTCTCTCTCTCTCTCTCCAAGCACTTTGCACACTAAATTCACATATTTTCCAACTAGCCCCGCACTGCTAATGCCAGGCTACTGTGGCTGTCAGTTTAGATTTACTCTCCTAACAACTTTGATGGACGGGCCAAGATCATAACTAACTGGCAACCCACACGCTCCCCAATCCCTTGACCTCATCACGATTTGGCTGGCAGGGTCGCACCTTCCCGTCATGCCCAACCAATTATCAGGCCTGCCTGGCCAATGCCATCTCACTGGGACCTCTGGTACTCCTCTGCAGGCTGTTATTCCCGTTTTGTCATCTTTCTTCTTACGTCACTCAGGCGATCTAGTTCTCTCAAACGCCCCCTTACGATGAACGAAAGGCTGAGTGTTTTGAGTTTTAGTAATTGTACAGAAAGTACTAAAGGCATTGATCATTGTAATCTTTTCAGTGAAACAGCCTGCTAAGAAGGTGAACCACAGATTGGACACCACTCAGCAATGAGTGAGCTGAGATGAGCAGTCAGTGTTAAAAATGATTAATAAAAGGTAATAAAAGTCTGCTTTTAATTCTCCTCACAATAAGCACTCCAGGCAGTAGGACTTTCACTTTTAAAATCTACAATATAAGAGTGCAGGCATTACAATGACCATTTAGTAGCACATTTTCATTTTATGATGAAGAATTGTATTGGCCGTTCTAGTTTTCTTGTCTTACTTTAGAGTCTGTGTAAACCCTTTGAATTGTCCAAATGAACAGAGTCGTTCAGTAGCTTGGCCACTTGAAATGTTATTCTGTGATTCATGCATTGTGACGTATTGATTCATTCGTCACACTAGATTATCATGTCAGGGTTCCAAAGTTGAACCTGCTGCCCCCATCCATCCCTCCTTTCCTTCTCTCCATCTCTACCCTCCCCTCTGCTCCCTTTCTTCCCTTTCGGTATCTCGCTCCAACTCTCCGCCCCACCCGAACAGCTTGGTGTGTGTATCAGCCGCTGTCAGGCAGGCAGTCGCGTCAAATCACATGACAGGTTGGCAGGCTGACCTTGTGCTGCTCTTCCTGAGATCTCCACTGCAGCCGGCTAATCCAGCTAGCGTGCTCGGCTTCAGAAACATCTGCTTTTTTAATTACCAAAATGATGTTTTTAATCCGACTGACTCAATGTCCAACTGTGGAAAACAGTGATGTGCGAGCGCGTGTCTAAGTTTGAGCAAATGAGCCTGTCTGTCCGTTGCTTAAGCGTGTGTCTGTGTGTGAAAAAATGTGTTTAGTGCCTTCATATTTTTATTATATTAGAACATAAATTGGGGGGTGTTTTCATTCAGCGGATGTGGGATTTGGCCATAAAGAACAACAGAACGGAAGCAAAACAAGGAGGATGTCCCTAAATCTAATTTTGGACTTTTACTGGATGCAGTCATGTAAATACACACAGATGGACACACACACACACACACACACAGAGACACACACATACACACATATCCATGACAGCCTTGGATGTGGAGATTTAAAGCCAGCCTGTCTGTGGTGTCTCCCAGTGAAATCTGGCTGTTCTACTTAAAGTGAACCCGGAGAGAAGTAAACACAGGGAAACCAGATGGTCACTGCTCTCAGCTCTGGCAGCCTGAAAACGGCCATCAGCAAATGATCTACACAAGAATGCAGCGATGATTAATTCATCTGAGTGTCGAGTCTCTGTCTTAAATGACATTCTGTGGAGCTCAGGGTTTGGAGTGTATGGCTCGGGAGCCACGTATCGCTCTTTCCCAGAAATTATATATCCGTTTAATTGCAGAACAATTAAAAAACAAAAAACAAAATCTGGACTAGTCTGAAGAGAACATTTGTGATTATACACTATTTTCATCATCGATAAATGGGCAATAACTGGAAATTTTATGTCCTTTGTGTATATTCACAGAAAAGTGAATTATTTCTTTTTTTTTCTTGTTTACATTTAAGCCATGTTAGAACCTTTTGAACAGCTTTCTTAAATTGAAATTGCTTTTAAATGCATTTAACGCCATGACGACGTAGATTTATCATTGACACCTAACCCGACTAATTTATAAAAACAGCTAACAGCTAAATAAACCTGCTGCAAAATGGATTTGAACAATGGCCTTTATTTCATTTTTTATACTCAATAAACCTGTCACTCCTGGTTCTTATCACGAGAGACTCTTCCTGTTGATAAAGTTGTTTCTAAAGAAATTAACTGTAACCATGGAAACACACAGCTACAGCACCTGTCAAAGAAAGCTGTCCAGAAAGATCAGATACTCTGTGGTAGATCTATTGTCTGTCATATACAAATAGATTCCAGTTTCATTTAGTTAAAAAAATATTTTCAAACGTTGCCTTACGTCTGTGTCTAAAGTCTGAATCTAAATTTAGCAACAAATATTGATCAAATAGACTGACGTGACCTGACTATGCAGGCTTCTTAGATTTTCTGAGACGCTCTTTTAAACACACTAGCAGCACAGCTGATCCCTTGGAGATATCCCATGATACATCAGTTTTCCCGGTCACATCGAAAATGTAGTCTATACAAGCATATTCATCACAATGCTAAATTGTTTCCCCCTTGACTTTGACATTGATTTTGAAAGACTATTTTCCAAAATTCCCTGAATCCAATGATTTCTAACTTTTTTTGTAGCTTTGCTTATTTTCAGATGAGTATTTTCAAATCATATTATTATTGTAATGGCATACACTTCAGAAAGAAGTATAGATTTTCATATTACTTCAAACATCGTTTGTCTCATTTTTGGGTTATTGGCTATGACAACAAAACAGCAAAAATATTGCTGCCCCTTGTAGTAGCTTCAATATAGTCAGCTTCTTTTTTTTTTCCTCAGGAGATTGCTAGGTGTGTTATTAAAAGTGTATATTAGCTACGGCTTTACTTTAAACCACGAGTAGCTCGTAGCTTGAACACGAGAGTAAGCAGATGTTAACACATTAAGTGCAAAATATGTCTCACAGCGTGGATATGAATAATATAAAGTACAGATCTTACAAATTCGACTTTAGTCATAAAAGTGCATAACATAACACATACACATATGGCCAGAGACACGTTTGCACTGATGAAGGACCTCATTAGGGATGGAGATGAAGCAGGAGTTTGTTATGTGTTTGCGTGTTGGTGAAAAGTCAAAAGATAGGCCGTCCTCCCTCGGGTTTATCTCTGTGGAATACTATGCAACTTTGTTTTCTTCTTGGCCTCCTTGTCTGGATTTTTGAAATGAAAATAGATTCAAACAGTATTGGCAGGGCCCAAGTAGCCTACACACCAACTTATAACATAGAATGCAAATATCACAGATGTATTGAAGCTTAAAATCAATAATTCGTGACCTCTCTAAAGTGTCCTTCTTTCTTCTTTACTATAGAGCTCCAAATCACAGTGTGAGGCCTGTTGTCTTAGCCCAGACGCCATTTTGGCTCTTGCAGAGCTGTGTGTTTTTCATCCAAGTGCTTTATGGCAGAGCGTAATCAAATCCGGGTCTCCTCCTACTCCGGACACCAGACATCTCGCTGTTTCAGCCACAGGAGATTTATCGGCTCAACATGTTTTGGTGGGGGCAGGTTTCCTATACAGCTAGGACCAGAGGGGAGCCGAATTGGATGTGAACGGATGAAGATGATGGTGTGTGGATTGTGTGGAAAACGTATTGAATGCAATCCCCCAGCAGTGTTTTTTTTGCCCCTTTGTTTAGTTTGGACAAATCCCAGTGGGGTTGCCACCTGCCACAGTGATACATTTCACTGGATTTCATCTCATAGCGTTTCTGATTACTTCATTCTAATGCCAAGTCGCTACTACTACTTAAAACTCTGTATACATTTTTAAATGGGGGTAAAATGCTGCATGTACAGTATCTCCAAATCTCATCAGATGCCAATGGTACCATCAGAGTGGTAAAACTGCCGCTGCTGACCATCCTATGATTATGAGAGGGGGGAGCTCTGTGTATGTTTATGTCTATACTGTGAACAGCCCCGTGCAGGTTGTACATGCCTGAGTTCATACATTAATGCTGAATGTGTCAGAGTTTGTGTATGGGCACCAAAAGCACCGTGACATATTTGAGCAGCTTTACTCGGGGCCTCGCTCACTCATTCAACTTCCCAGCATTTCAGCTTGTTTACAGAGGCACATGCCAAGCCTCCCTCCATTTGAAAAGCCATCAGCATGGCGTTAACTCCCTCCCAAAGGGAAACCTCCACTTTTCACCTCCTGGGCATACAGCCTGTCAGAAACACAAAACAAGAAAATTACCTCTGCTTTGCTCCGGGAGGTACAGCGTCTGATTCCGATACTCCATTTGTTGTTTGCGTGGGAGGTTTCTTTGCAGAAAATTCATAGAGATGTAGTGGTTTTCACTTCTCGTCTGCTGACTGCGTGTCTGTTTTGGGAACTGTAAGGTGGAGGGAAAGAAGAAAAAAAACAGGAGCTTGCATATTCTGAGCTTGAAATCCGATGTTACGTTTGGGAAAATTGTAGAAAATACACGTCGGTGTGGCTGAAATGACAGATGAGGTGAGAGTGAGAACACAAAACAAGATTAGAGGAAGAAAAGAGAATGAGAGTAAAGAGAGGATAAATCTCTTAGATGTGCTGGGGAAACTTTCATTGGTTTGCCTCCAAATACCTACGGATTGCATTGTGTATGCATAGGGCATGGATTTTGTTGATGATTCTTCTTGTTTTTAGTTTTGTTGTTGCATTGCCAGAAGACGTTGTAGCCAATTGGCCCCGTGGTCCATGACATGTTTGTTGTGATGAGCTTGTTGATGTTACCACTCGGGCTACCCAATATGGAGAAAAACCTGGACCACGCGATAACGATAAGTGATGCGATGAGTCTGAAATCAAGGTGCACGGTCAAATCGCCCCCATTTGTCCATGCTGCAGGTATACAGGATCAATTCAGACTGCAAACTGAAATTCTGTGCACCGGCTCTTGCATGTGGACTCATTTTGCTAGACTAATGGAAGCGATTGTGTTAACAAAATGTGTAGTTCAGCGTGTGTGTACTGTGTGACAACAGAGGAGTGTTTACATTACGTCCTCTGGCTCAGCTCTCAACCTTTTGTTAAGCAATGAATTTATGAATGTAATTAATTTTAGTGTAGTCCTGTGCGATATGTAGCTTGCATAAATGACTTATTGTGATAACAATAAAAATGCGATATATCTTACAGCCCTCGTTACTACCCAGAGATTGATGTTTACAGTGTGGGAGTGAGGAATGATTACGATGGAGGAGAACAAGAGGGGGACCTTTCCTCTTTGATGCCCTCTTTTACTTGAACATGTGCCCATATAAACAAAGATGTGCAGACCACACACACACACACATACGTATGTACAAACGTGTATACAGTTTGGCATGCATGTTGCACTCCCTGAAGTAATCCCTAACAGCCTCAGTTTATCTCCAACAGCTTGCAGGTGCACTCTGTCAGCTAGCAAAGATCTCTAGGACACACGTCATACACACACACACACACACACACACACAAATGCACAGCACAAACACATGTGAAAACCACATGTGATCTGCACGACGAAAAAAAAAAACAGAAGCTCCTTTCGACCCTTAGGAGTCATTTCGGCTTTTGGCCGCGTGTAATCCTCACCGTATCTGACAGAAGGATCCTATTGTCACTGAGCCGCTTTCATAGAGGCCTAATGATGTTTTATCACGCTCCCCGCATCACGTTCTGAGCTCCCTTCATGTTAAAAAAAGGATTTATAGAAAAAAAGCCCACCTCACTTCAGAATACTCGTGTCAGTTAAAGGAGCGATTGAAATGCCATCTTCCCTGCCCCAACCCATCCTCCATCCCTCTCCCTCACTCTCTTCCCCTCATCTCTTTTCAAGATCTTACATTTTCACTAAAGTCCCCTTCTCTGTGTTATCATTCCACCAGAGGCTCTCAAAAGGGGCTTTGATATTTAAAGCAGGCTTGCCATGAAAGGCGAGGGTTTAGACGAATGTAGATGCTGGGGGTCTATTTAAAGGAAGAGATCTTCCAGTTAACGAACACCTCGTACTCTCTCACACTCGTAGCTCTGCTGATTTCTTTATTTTTTTTTTATACATCTGACAAAGTGGAAATGAATACTAAAAATGGATTCCTGTGCACTTTTTTTTAGGCATTTGGGTCAGTTGGAGTTTACGTTTCCACAAATGCAATTTCCAACAATCTCACTATTATAATGTGATGTGCAGAACACCTGCTATGTTACATGTAGACCGTTTAAAGGACAGATAGACTTCTTACATTGATGTGTTACATGCATTGCACATACATTCCTTTCAGTATGAGGCTCAGTGCGTGAGATGGTCTATCTTGGGCGCCACGTGAATAAATTAGAGTAAGAAGACGATGTTGCGGAACGTGCAGATGTCACTCTTTGATGCAGTCAGTGAGGACGTGTCTGGTCTGCTTACATCCAGGGGGAGCTCCCAGGAGTAGCTAAGACAATAGTTTATTTCGAGGGCCCATCACATACGACACAGAACCGCCCGACCCTCTGCCGCCACATCCTGAACCTTGTGGGATGCAGTATTACCCTGAAAGTTATCCTTCCCACCAAGAATACCAAGGCCGTTTGCCCAGAATTGTATTTGTAAAGCCAGACCGGCCCGGTTTTTCTGAGCTACCGCGTCTCTCAGCAGACTCACCATCTTTGAGTCCCATCAGCAAATCACGCGACAGGCTAATGGCTTTGTCCTCTCCAGGCAGGCAGCAGCCCCGTGTCACGGTAACAGTGCCTTCACAGATCAGATTGATGTAACAGAAGCTGAAGTCTAATATACAGTACTTGTCAGCATGTACAGTCCCCGGC
>OMNV01026375.1:0-12200 GCA_900303265.1 Brotula barbata | reverse complement strand
AAATTTGGTGTTGCTTTAGCCTCCAATGTAAGTTAGTGTGCGATGAGTGTCAGCGAGTATTTTTAGACACCTTATGTAAATGTGTGTAACGTTGTATACTGGATTATCCACACAGATAAAGTGATGACACTTCCACACAAAATGGGGATGGCTGGGAGAGACTAAAAAGTATTAAATGTAGATAGATAGATAGATAGATAGATAGATAGATAGATAGATAGAAGGATAGATAGATAGATAGATAGATAGATAGATAGATAGATAGATAGATAGATAGATAGATAGATAGATAGATAGATAGATAGATAGATAGATAGATAGATAGATAGATAGATAGATAGATAGATAGATAGATTTTGTACACTATTTCAATATGTGACACAATTTCACTATTGTGTCACATATTGTTGTTGATATTGTTGTTATTATTATTATTATTATTACTAGCCTCATCATCATCATCATTGGTCAAACACTTCAAATGAAAATTTTTTTTATGATACACATTTTCTCAATCCTAAGTAAAACTTTTACAGCTGAGCCTTTGGACTTCATGATTATATGTGTGTGTAAGTGTGTGTGTGTTTTTAGCTTTTAGCTATAACCCTGAATAAGATTTGAGCTGCCAGCCTATAAGAAGTCCCTTCCCTTTCTCTTCTAGAAAGTGGTAGCGTGTAATTCCTAGCTGGCAGGTGTGGAGATCAAAAGCGCTCATGATGTATTGTGAAACGAAGTGATCCAAGACTGTACCAGATAGAACTCCAGGATCAAAAGTCCTCCTCCTGTCCGTGGCCCGACTTCAACTGTGAGGCTTCGCATCGGGCCTCAGACGACCTCTAAAAGCCACCGTGCTGCAGCTGTGCGCATTTGATAAGAAATAAAACATCGCACACTTCCTGTCTTTATCGCGCTACTTGTATTGAACGCACACACACATCTGATCAACTGCAGGACTGTCACCAAAAATACCTCATTGGATTTAGGTGCACCGGAGCTTTTAACCCTGAAGAACGCCCAAGGCTGGGATGTCAGCGTCAGTCAGTGTCATTCCACCCAAAGAGGAGCATGTGGGGTTTAGACTCTTTCCTTTGCTGAAGCATTGACCTTCATACCACAGGGTGCGCACCCACACACAGACACACAGTCAAGCTCACCCTCCGCAGACGCTCAACACACACCTCCAACGATGCATCCTTAAGCCTAATGTTATTCATCTCCTCCATCCTCTCATCCCGCCCACGCAGAACAA
This sequence comes from Brotula barbata, assembly GCA_900303265.1. NCBI lineage: Eukaryota > Metazoa > Chordata > Actinopteri > Ophidiiformes > Ophidiidae > Brotula > Brotula barbata. The sequence continues at coordinate 10,951 of OMNV01026375.1, read as the reverse complement.
AGGCCGTCATAATACAATTCATAAAACACACATCGGATTGATTGGTAAATGAGGCATGTGCGGGAGGCCAGTGCAGAAATTAATTATCAGAGCCGCTCCGTCTCGGCTTCTGATCAACAAGGGTGGACCTGTGGAGCCCTCTACGTGTGTGTGGATGTTCGTGTGTGTGTGTGTGTTTCTTATTAAATGTGGTGAAATTGAGAGACTTTGTCTGTAGGAATCTAATTACCAGAAACCCTGAGGGAAAAGAGGACTTCAGAGTGTCTTCAGTGTGTCAGCACATTTTGCATGGTGTGTGTGTGTGTGTGTGTGTGTGTGCGTATATATACCGTAGCAATGCATTCATGCATATGCGTTGTGTTTAGGGTGTATCTGTTTATTTGTCCTTGTGTGCATCCCATATGTCTGTCAGCCCTGCGGTGCTTCTTATAGGACATTAGTCGCATTAGGAGAACAAAGTGTACACACACATATACAAGCGAGCTGTGTGTGATGTCATAACACAACTTTATCAGACACTGGAGGGACGCAGGCGGAATGGAAAACATAATTTTACAGTCTCTTGCACAAATGACTGTGAAAGCGTTCGTATCCCTAATGGTCGTTGGAAAAACTCAAGAAACCGACAGATAATCGTTTCCACAAGAAATTAGACCGGACGCTTAAAGGTATCAGCAACACACACTCCTTGGTCCGGCACCCGGGGGGGCGTGGCTGGCACCTTCCAGTCAGGGTTAGAAAGGAACATGCAATAACTACAGATGCTGCTGATTTAGTAGTGGAATTCTAGAAAATGTCAGGTTTATTATAGTAATTTCTCTCTGTTGATACATATTTTTCTGATCCAAACACAGCTTTTGATGATTTTTTTAATGATGATTTGTTTAATTGTCCTTCATATTATCAGCAGAGAGGTGGTATCTAATTTGGTTTTTGCTTCGGTGTTTGCATTTCAACCAATCCTTCAGGTGTTCATATTTCTTCATATAATTCATTATATACTGGACAAACTCTATACACACATTAACTGTATGGCTACCAGGACACTTCAGGAAAAGACAAAATCAATCAGAATCAAAGAACAAAGACAATTCAGAAATATCCGTTTTTTCTGTAAACCAGCCAGTCAAATATTATACTACACGCACACACACACACACAGAGAAATAAACTACACATCCTGAACGTTCACACCTCAACACAATCCATCAGCACGTTATGAAGCGCAACCGCCGCAGCCGCTCATATTTCATCGAGTCTTATTTCATATCGCCTGCTGCACTGTCACGTTCCAGTGACAATTCAAAGTAAGAGACCGTATCTGGCCACGGTGTGGAGGGTGACGCGGCGTCTTCGTGAGCCGAGCTACACGGCCCGATCTGACAGGCTGTCACTGTGAGGCACTTGAGCTGTGATTGATCCTCGGAGGCGTTGGGCCCGAGCCTGCTGCCGATAATGACGAGTGATCTTATAAGTTCATTACGCGCGACATCATGCGGGATGAATATCTGTGTCAGACTGTACCATGTGACTGCACGTTTAATGCATGTCAGCGTCTACCGCGCTCAATTTGTAAGACTTCTGTCAGATTGCGGTCTAATCTCGTGTCTCATGTTGTAATCTGGAAAGGTTTTAGATCAACAATCCAAGGTTTCATCCTCTTAATGTAGTTACTTTACATCTGTGAGAGCAAAAACTCTTCCCGTTACGTGCACAGATACCATTTTTGTTGTTTCATGCTTTCAGTCACAAAATGTAGCCACTGGAGAGAATTACAATTAAATTTGTCCACAATAGTGCGAGCTGAGTCACTTAGCATTGAAAGAAGTGAGAGTGTACGACTTGAGTGCTGTCAACACCTTGAGGTAAGTCAGTCCGTAAAATGTTGCGGTGGCATGTCTGTGTCTGCTCTCCTTTGACAATTTATGGCCGCGGTAATGCACACACTCACACAAACACCCACCAGTCACAATCAATCAAATCTATCAACACACAGACAGGCAGAGTGAGGGCTGACATTTAGTACAGCCCTGCGGATCACAGTTGCGAGTGTGTATTCATGCTCTGTGTGTGTGCCTCTGTGTGTGTGTGTGTGCGTGTGTGTGTGTGTGTGCGTGTGGCTGCTTGCTTACAGTGAGGATGGCAGAATCAGAGACAATCCAAAGAGTGGGAGACGGTCATGATGATGATGATCATGATGATTGCGAGGTTTATCAAAGGTGTGTGTGTGTGTGTGTGTGTGTGTGTGAAGGGGAGGGGGGGTTACGCAGTGAAAGAGAGTAACGGGCTTCTATCCAAAAACCAGTTTGCTTTGCTCTCTTAGATGATTTTCCTTTCTCCATGAACACACACACAGAGAACCCCGAGAACCCCTCTGGCAGTAGTCAATGTTAATCCCCTTATTTTACAAGCAACTGGCAGAGAATGCCAGCAAGTGAGAACCAGGAAAGGATGTGAATATATGAATGTGTGAATTTATCCATCCAGGTGTGTGTGTGTGTGCACACAGTGCATACGTAAGTGTGGCGTGTGTATTTGGACACAGGAACTACATGCTCTTGTCTAATTGAAAAATTTGCATGTGCGCGTGTGCATGCGTGTTCATTTCGTAACCCAGTATTGATCCGGTCCTCTTTGTTTTTGTTGGATCAGTTCAAGGGTAAATGAAAACGTAGAAGGAAATCGGTTGGAATTCACCGAATAAAAGACTTCGTATTTAACCGTCGGACTATCAACACATCTGGGAATGAATATGATGAAAGAATGCCCTTCACTCATCGACCACACTGCTGAGACAGTTGCTTCCCTTTTTATGAAGGCCTTTAATTACACTTTTATAACTTCAAAATAAAACTTTGCCTTTCATGGGAGCTTTGCAACTAAAATGTCATTTGCTTGATTTTTTTCAGCTTTCAAACTTGGCTAATCCAGGCTCGTTCCATGGAACACTTTGATACCTCTAATCTAAGTATATATGTCTAATCTGTATTCTATTGTCTTCCTGCACTGTGGGGTTTGTATTTTAAAATGTAAAGAAACTCCCAATGTTTCCAGATAACGTATATATCAGTGTGCATTGTGGGTAAATCTGTATAAAAAGCCATGACATCACCTTTTACCTTAATTATTTTCATATAATGGATTTTCGTTTTAATTCCCATTATTATCTCATTAATCACAACTCCAGACAAAATGATGAACAACCTTCTCGTGTATGGTTACCAGGGATACTAACTAACTAACTAGGTACACTTTATAACCCATCTGCCCTTGTTAGAGCCACGCCCACATAAACAAGATGGATGGATGGATGGATGGATGATGGATAGATGGATGATGGATGGATGGATGGATGGACGGATGGACATATGGATGATAGATGGATGATGGATGGATGGATGGATAATGGATGGATGATAGATAGATGGATGATGGATGATGGGATGGGATGATGGATGGTTGGATGATGGATGGATGGATGGATTGATGGATAATGGATGGATGGATGATGGATGGATGAATGGATGATGGTGATGGTTCATCCACTGTGTGCTGTTGGGTGTTAATTAAACTCTTAAATGCTGGTAATGTAATTGGTACTTGAATATGTCTTAAGTGAAGCAGTTCAGGGTTATTTTCCACATTAGTAACCCATTAATAATCCAGCAGAACACATAGAAAAGATATTAAAAATGTATGATTTCTGGAGATGTTATCATTAAGAATCATATAGTTCTAACATTTGTGAAAATGGACCCATAGTGGTCATCAAAGTTAAGGCAAAGTGAGATATTTTAAAGGCTTTTGGATACATTTAATGGGCTTTTTCACATTAACATCTCATTAATATCAGACTATACCATGAAGAAAGGCACATTTTATAAAAAAAAAACACCCCAAAATTCATTAAAGTAACCCTTATTTTTTCTAATGTTTGTGAAAATAGGTCCATCATGGTGAAGTGAGATATTTAAAGGCTTTTGGATACATTTAATGGGCTTTTTCACATTAGTATACCATGTAGATGTAAAAAGATGTAAAAAAGGCATATTTTTGTTAAGAAAACATCCCAAAATCCACAATAGTAAGCCTTGTTTTTATTTATTTTTCTACCTGCTCCTTATATGCATATATCCACATGATTTTGATTTAACCCTTTACGTGCTGATGCATCCTAATACTGTTGGTATCTTTTTACGAAATGAAAGGTTTAGTTATTAATAAGTGCCGTTATAAGTTATAACTGTCCAATAAGATATCCTTAGTGTTTGTGACTGTTTTTGCCTTTGATGATCACAATATCTTTATTTGGAACTCTGCTTGATGCTCTGCAAATCCCTCAGAAGTGCTCATTGATCCGTCACTTATGCAGCCATCAGCAATCAACCTCACGAGCACATTAAGGCACGACATCACGAGACAATGATAAGAAGCATCGCTCTGGCTCCGAAAGGTCACAGATCCTCCGAGCGCCGCTGGTTCACATCACGCAGCGCTGAGCTGAATGAGGCTGAACGATGAGATGCGGTGTCCATCAAAAAGACTTAGTGACAGTCGAGTGGGCCTGAGATGGCTTTCTGTGTCAGACCTGACGGGTGACAAAACCGCCACCGCAGAGGCAGATGACATCATCATCTGTGTGTCAACGGTCAAGAAGGACGGCGTGAGTCTTCAGTACTGTCTTCACACTCTGTCAATGTGCAGTGAATTCTTAATTTATCTCAAACTCTCTCAGCTTAATGTCCAAATTATTTTGATTTAAGCTTCAAACAGTAACTAAGAGTCGACACAAAAATCCACATTATGTTAAACGCACTGTAAACATGAATCCGAAGCAGTGCTGTGCAGCGTCCGCTTTAATTGGGATGCGGTGTCATGAGATGACTAAGTTTTGTAATCATTAAAAACACAGAGAGAGATTCACTCACATGGAGGAGGGGGCAGTCTATCCCAAAATACTGCCTCAAAAATGATCAAAGAGTTCAGCCAAACACGCTTTTAACACAGCGTCAAAAACTGGATTACAGCTGGATTGCATTAGATTATGAAGGTGTGCCTAATTACCAGCACAGCCAAAGAGGAGTCAGCTGAAAGATCAATGGATGTCAGATTACTTTGTTCAAAGTTTGGATTCAAAGAGGACACAATTTCCTGCTGTTATGAGACTTTTGCAAGTGGCTCACTTTTTTGCAAGTAGTTGTGGCGCCAAGCAAAATCCTCGTTATGATGTTGGTCTCTCCACCTGAATCTAAAATGTTTCATACAACACTTAAATTTGAATTTATTTCCCACCTTCACTAAAGCAAACTGCCACACAAACATACATTCAACACTGCCAAACAATCATCATAAGCCTCTTCTTACTCCATATTTATCTCAAGAGACGCAACAGCACCTGGATGAAAAAAATCCTCATTTTATGGCATTTGGAGTTTGTAACAACCCAAAAATATTATAGAAACACAACACATTAAGATGTTTCCTGTGTGTTGTGTTTTGCTAAGTGTTGTTTTTTGAATTTCTTAACGTCTTTGTGTTTTCGTAATATTTTTGCATTTCATTTAAGATTCAGCATTTTCCTAACGCTCTTGTGTTTTCTCAACATTTTTACATTTTATCAATTTGTGTTTTCCTATTTTTTTTTTGCATTTTCCGATTGATTTCCTATTTTCTGTCTGTTTTTTGTATTTTCCTTTTTTTCATTTTCCTAATGTTTTTGCATTTAATTAATGTGTTCCAATTTCTTGATGACGTGAATTCTGAAGGGGAAGAGCTCCAGGCCACAGGGGGCAGTAGTAGTTTGATTTCTATTGTCAGACTATTGCTATTGAAACATCTTACAAGCTGGCCAGACCTCTTACAAACTGTTTAAAATGAGCAGATAACAAATGTGATACCGGCAAGTGTCTGACTCTATTTATGGTTTATTCATTTAGTGGTTGAAACAGTTTGTTGATGAGTTTGGCGCTCGAGGGCCACCGTAAGTTCAAATCTGAAGGTCTAGAAGTGAAACCAGTTAAAATGGAGAAGAATATGAACAAACACAAGCATGAACACTGAAATAACAAACACAAAACAGGGTCAGCGTTCAGTCAGTCTCGTGCTGCATTGTGGGTAAACAGATACCGGATCGTTCCTCAAGAACCAAAGCCGGCGCTTTTTTGACAGATGGAAATGTACATGGCATAAAGAAGAAGAGGCAGAAAGTCTGAGTGTGGAGGAGATGAGCTGTTGTGTTTGGGATGAGAAAAGATTCCCATGACCTCCGAGCTGCTGTCTGCTGTTATTCTATTTTGTCAAGCCCTGTATTTCCCCGCACTGACAGCCCCTCACGCGTAATCTGCCCGGCACACACACCTTTTCACACTCACGTTCACACTCGTGTTCCGTTTGATACAATAGCAGAGCCTGTGGGTGACTGTACATGAGTCAACGGCATTGACTGCCCCAGTGGCATTCAGTGTGACTCACCCAGTCACTCACTGAGAGTGCCACTGGGAAGATGGAGTGAGAGAGAGAGCGAGAGAGAGAGAGAGAGAGAGAGAGAGAGAGAGAGAGAGAGGCCTCGACTGGCTGCTTTGTCAGCCGTCAAGGCAAAATCCAATGGCTCCTCATTCATGAGAGGCTTAAAGAGTTTGGTTCTGGACACATCAAACATTCCTTCCTTTCTCCCCCAATTTCTCTTTACTTTACCGTTTCTCTCCTTGAATCCTCCTCTCTCTCTCTCTCTCTCTCTTTCTGTTGGTGTTTCTCCCTCCAGCCCATTATGTTTCCTTTTTCTTTGTTCTCCAACATAGAATATCGACAGATACTGAACAGCTTCTCCCTTCCACTCTCTCTCTCTCTCTCTCTCTCTCTCTCTCTCTCTCTCTCTCTCTCTTACTTCACGGGAGACTCTCAAAGCACAGTATGGGGCTGCCCTTACCACACTGTTGTCTAGTGTGTACCAATCGTTTCAAATAACCCAATAACACCAGCGTTCACATTCCACCAAACCATTTTTCATCCCGCTCCCTCACATTCTTTCCGATCCCTCCAGCCCTTCCGTCCCTCCTCATCCATTCCTCTCTCTCCTCATCCACCACAGTCTTTGTCCAGAATCTTATTCCCTCTCCTCCGTCCAGATCTGTATTTTCTGCCACACCACATCCTCTTGCCTTCCATCTCATTCCTCTGCTTGCCTGTATTTGTGCCACCTCCTGTTACTTTCAATTTGTTGTGTGTTGTTGATACAAAAGGGCTGTAAAGGCCCTCTCTTCCCCCCTACGGTGAACTACAATATTAGATCTCACACAGACCAGACCAGACGTCTCTATTGTGTGTCTGAATGTGTGTATGAGAGGAAGAGGGGGTGGAGGGGGCAAAAGCATACTTGTGTGGTATTTGTAACAGAGTTATTACTGATATATCTCAATACAACTCCCCACTGCTGCCACGCATGGCAATGATGACGCACGCATACACATAGCCTTAATGCCAACTGTCACCACATCTCACTGTGACCAATTCACACCAGCTTCATGAGACATTTACTGATGAGTCCAACCCAGATCATTCCATCTGATCCAAATGCAAATTCACGCTCGTTCACACGCACAGGCATTATCCTTCCACAGCTAACTAAAAACTACATACTACAAAAAAAAATTGAAATAAATACGTGCAAAATACGTGCAAAACACATGCACAGAAATCCTTCACATGTATTTCAGTCGGGCGATTGAATGTACGTCCCTACACAAAATGCTCCTGTCAGGTGCACATACACACAAACACTCTGGAGCGTCCTGAGGTCGTCAAACCATAAACATACACAGACAGTATCTTCATTTATCCATACAAATTATCTATCAGATTTGTGACTTCCAAGACTCAGATTAAATCTAGCTTCATCTTAAAATGTTTGCATGAATTCAACAGAAACACACACACACACACACATATATATCTATCTATATATATAAATAGATATATCTATCTATATATATAGATAGATATATATGTGTGTGTGTGTGTGTATATATATATATATAAATAGATATATCTATCTATATATATAGATAGATATATATGCATTTGTATCTAACTATACATAACATTATATTATGTATATTTGTATAAACATAATATTGAGTGCACCTCCTGTGCTCGGCTGACAACATGGGCAGCAGCAGCCTGCTTCATTTACAGTATACTGCATAGATCAACCACTGTGAGAATAGAAAGCTTATAATTAAATTAATGAGTGCTTACTTAATTATTACTTGTTATGATCACTTCCTATGACTCCCCCAAACTTGAATTTCCTTTCATGTCAGCACAGGTATTAGGAGAGGAGCCACTGTACATCCAATCCCTGTGTACATGGGTCAGTGTGTGGATGGTACCGCTGATACTCACACTCACACCAGGTGTCACTCACACTAGATAACGGTCTAGCAGTAGCGTGAAGCTAAAGGCCCTGATTCAACATTACAGATTCATTTCCTTATTGTGTAATTAGCAACATTTGCACCTCGGATTGAAATCCGTCAAACAAATCTGACGCTTTGGTTTCTTTCCCGTAAACACATCAATCACTGTGACACATATGCTCATAGGCTTTTACGAACAGCAGCCTGGGGTTAGACAGACGCCGCTGAGAAAGCTCACACTCAGGAGGAGGTCACATATGAATGATCGGGGTTACTGACTCTTTGTTACAAAGGGTCAGAGTTGATTTTTGAAAAAAAATGGCAAGTTGCCCTCTGGTCTTCACCTCCAGGGCATTTCATTATTGTAAGGCCTGACACGGCGACCTCAGTATTGGCAGGAATTCTGCTATTACATGCAGTTTGGGCTGGCAGATTGGAAGGACTTGCCTGTTCAACTAGGAGTAATATATGGTGTGTGCGTGTGTGTGAATGTGTGTGTGCAATCAATTGAATAATGGGATTATAATGCTTACCATAAAACTTTCAGTAAATGACGCATCAATAACCTCATTTCTGACATTGTTCCCCCCCAGCCCCCAGCCACACCAAAAAAAAAAGACATCATATGACATCACCAAGACATGACACGTAGCAGCTAAGGCCTTTTTCATGTTTGGGAAGAGGTGAAAGTCTGACGGGGCCGAATCAGGTGAGGTGGATGTGGTCAAAAGATAGTGATGACAGTGTAGGCACCATCTTCTCCTCTGCACACAGTTCCCTGCTTACCTTACAGTAGCATAAATGAGGAGGTGCAAAAATATAGATTTATAGCAACATTAGGGCCCTTGCTCACAACCTTACGTCTGGCTGGAACTGATAAAGTACCATCATCTGTGCCCGGAGAGCCTTCCAGGCTTTATCCATTGTTTTAAAACAGTAGCTTCTTGGATCAACATAATAGTTTTTCCTACAGTCCAATGCACCCTAGAGGAGGGTTATAATGCAGCAAAGTGCCCGATCAGCAGAAAGAAGAAGAGAAGAAAAGAGGGGGTGTATCTCCACTGAGATCATGGTCTGTCTGGGAGAATGTTTGCAGCACTGTCGCGCTTTTTTTTTTTTCAATGGGGAGGATCAAGAGTACAGCCTGGCAGTTTCTGATACAGGTATTTATTAGAGCTTTCATTAGCTTTATTAGGACTTAAGGTAGCGTGACTGTGCCCAATCAATCTGTAAAACCTCATTTATCTCACAATTATGACAGATAGTGACATTTCAGGACCATGGACAGGGCCAGCAAAACTATGTGAAATAAATCGATTAATGGACATATTCAAGGCATTGCACCTCATTCCCAAACTACAAGACTCCAGCCAAACGTCGAAAATGATTTGCTGATTTGAATTGAAAGGCAGCAACTGAACCCCGATAAAGCCTGAAGTGTGTGTGAATCAACTGGACAGCAGCTTCAACGAACCAACGGCGCATCTCCCCCATCTGTGCGCTCTGGGAGCGTTACAAAAACAACACGCACACAGCAGTCCTTGTGGAGTTCTCCAATACACACACATGCACACACACACGCTCACACACACCATTATGTGACAACAGCCCTGCACTATGAAATAGACCAAACTTACCTTGACTGACATTAAAAAATGTGTGTCCAGGATTTACTGAACGAAACAGTCGAGGTTTCTCCTTCTCCGACACACTTGGATGGTAACACCATGGGAAATCAGTATCCAGTCATCGTCAGCTGAGTCGGAGAAGATGACGGCATTTCGGCGACAAATGGAGAAAGCTTGGTTGAGTTCCTTGCGGAGCAATGCCTGGTGTTCCCCGACGGAATATTTGAGCAGCGCGTTGCAGCCTCGCTTGGCGACTGTGCGTGGTGCGCACCGGTCTCCTCTGGATTCACATTTCCACGGAGCCCAGCAGAAAACCCACACTGAAAATTTCACAACGATTATTGCCACCCAAGTTTTATCTAGACTCGCACAGCCCTCTACAGGAACACTTAGAGTCTGGAGATGCCAAAGAAGATCAATATTGTCGGTTTCCACTTTAGGCACACTGCAAAAATCCAAACGAAGCGAGACGCGCCTAGATCTCCGACGTTTGGTATTTTAGAAATCGACCCATCTTGTCTTTTTCTCACATTTTTTACTACATTTCACCTGAAGTGGGGAGGAGGAGATCGGATCTCCTCAGACCTTACGCAGGCTCAACTTATTGCCAGACGTTGTATCCAAAAGGCGTGTCACCAAATCTCTACTGGTGGAATGTGGGATCCACTTTGTCGTGCGTCCAGGCTTCCTGTCCGCGCATCTGTCAAACCAGCCTCGGAGCCAAAGTATTTCCACAAAGGTTTACGCGTGAGTCGCTTCGTGAAAATGTGTGGGAAAACCCAAGCACAATAATGACACAAATGTTCCCACTTCAAATCGGGGCTCAGTGCGTATTTTTCCAATGATCCCCGGGCTGCGCTCTACGGGTTATTATTGGGTCTAGACCGCAAAAGCTCGTCCTGCGGTCGG
>OMNV01026372.1:0-20377 GCA_900303265.1 Brotula barbata | reverse complement strand
CAGTGGCTGAATATCTGCACATTGTGAAAACAGTAAACTCGTCAAACTCATCAGCACCAAAATCAGAGCCAGGCGTACAGACAGACAGACAGACACACACACACACAGACACACACACAGACAGACAAACATACAGACAGATACACAGGCAGACACACACACAGACAGACAGACATACAGACACACATACAGACAGACAGACAGACAAACATAGAGACAGATACACAGGCAGACACACACACAGACAGACATACATACAGACAGACAGACAGATAGACAGACAGACAGACAGACAGACACACATACAGACAGATAGATAGACAGACAGACAGACAGATAGACAGACAGACAGACAGACAGATAGACAGACACATAGATAGACAGACAGACAGACACACAGACAGACAGAAAGACAGACACACAGACAGACAGATAGACAGATAGATAGACAGATAGATAGATAGACAGACAGACAGACAGATATTCATGTTGACATCTCATCACCATAAAGCTCCCAGATGTGTCCGCTCTCATTCCTACTGTGTAGATTAATGTCTGTATGTTTTTTTTAATGTTAAACTAACGTTCCAGTCTTCGGCCTCGTCACATTAAATCTGAATAATATGAGTTTTCATTGAACAGTTTATTCTCCACCTTGTCAATAACGGTCAGTGAGTCGTTTTCCCGTGTGATCGATGCTCGTCGATGTGTGAGTGGTCTCTCCCAAACAGAGCGGTGTCTGCGTTGAATTGCTGCTTCCTCGTGTCTTTAGATCGGGACACAAATGTCAGCGAGAAAAGCTCCTTAAATAGAAAAAGTCGGCTCCTGCGTGTTTTAGTTGCTGCGGCCACGTGTTTCTGGAGTGATTAATCACGGACAAACAGTAGAAGTTCCACCGTAATCAACTTCAATCCTCTGGTGCCTTCCTCTCCCTCTCTCAGCGCTGCTCTGTACGTTGGATTAATGTCTCTCGGAGACAGGACAACACGTCTGTCTGTCTGTCTGTCATCAGCAGCCCCGCTCCGTTTTGCCTCCCCAGTACTCTCACCTGCCCTACATAATCACTTCCTGTGTTCACGCTGTGTTTTCCCAGTGTGTCCTGCAGCCTTTTCAAAGCTTTCATCAAACAGGGATCAGGACCCACGGCCCATCTTAATGCCAAGTGGAGGATGGTGTGCCGGGTTGTCGTCGATGAGCCGCCGTGCTTATAGATTCATAGAACGTCAACTCAGGTTGTCTGTGAAGATTCCCAGTCGTCAAGGTCGCTGTCATCCAAGGAGGGTTGAACCAAATGTTGGAAGCAAAAACGGGCACGCTCAAAAAGGATGACCACGGGATCCTGTGGTCACACACACACACACACACGCACACACACACAGACAGAGAGATTCTTGCTCTTACTAGGAAAGTTGGACTCCTTCATCTTTTCCCTCGGCCTAATTTCAAATTTGCTCCGATCTCCAACACAGGTTATGCAATATTCAGAGCCGGCGGATTCTAAATTTAAAGGTCACGTGTTTGTTAGCTCAGTGTTGATTTATGTTTTCAGCGTACATTCTTGCTGCACAGATGTCCAAAGAATATTTTTTCCCTTTGGTCCCAGGAAGCAGATTGTTATTCTTAAGGTTCCCACACTCAGCTGCCGGCTCGGAGCTTTCTCAGCTGATAACAAATTGCATAAACGGTCCATACTGCTTTCCTGACATTTAAATGGCTGCACATGTTGTTGTGTTTCTCTGAGGGGAATTCCTAGCATTTTGAGCCCAGAATACGCAAAGCAGAGGGCTGGAGCGCGAACAGAGGGGACATGTAGAGCAGCCTGGGCCAATCATCTGAAATCATTAAGGGCTGATGGAACCAGATCCGCTTTGTCCCCCCCCTCATTCACCTCCAACGTGACCCAGAGGCCTCGTCACTCCGCTGGTGCCATCATCAGCCATTGGCAAGGGTTGAAGAATTGATCTGGAGCGAGCAGTGTGTGTGTGTGTGTGTGTGTGTGTGTGTGGGTGTAATGGATTCTTTTAAGTGCATGTTTCAGTGTTTTCTCAGTGACGGCCTCGCTCAGTGTTTCCTCTCTCACCATGTCTCTGAATGAAAACATACCGTTTGTCCATCTTTCCTTTTTCTTTCTCCTTCCAAACGTGGAGCTCACAGATTTGTCACATTGTTGCTCTTCCAGATTTGTCACAGACGTCTCTACCGTATACTGCACACCTTCTGTTACGGTATGTCGAGCTTCACTAGAAGCTCGGTCTTGTGTTTATAATCGTAGATGACACAGCCAGATGTATTTCTCTTTGTGGATCCTGCGGTGCTCCGGACAGGAAGCTTCTCCTCCACTCGCCCTTGACCCCTCGTGGCGCTCCGCTCCGTTGCGTGGTGTTGAACGGCGATGTATCATTGTCTCTCTGAGGGCTCTTTGCTTCCCAGCGTAAAATTCAAGAACTCTCGTCTCATTGGAGTGTTAGTGGGTTTTGCCCTTGCGTTTGTGAACGGCTGCCTCAGAGCTTTTTTTTCTCCATGTAATATGTATTACAATGATCTACGAGTGAGCGAGCGATCCTGCTGAGCCTGCAGCGTTACGACCCAAACAAAAAAACCCAGCAGAACAGGACGCAGCGCCGGAAAAAGGCCACGGTCGTGTTTTTCTCGTTTGACTCGACTCTGAAATACAGAGTGAGTCAATAAAAACAGAGTGCTGAGAGAGATCTGAGAAGCTGAAGCTAAATAACAGCAGTAAAGATCCTTAAATGACACATCTGAAGGAGAGAGTGAAGACGTTTCATGGATCCGTGGGGTCTCGGCTCGGATTTTACTGGCGTACTTTTGTTGATATTTGTGTTTGTTTCCTTTCTAAACAACTGCTTAAATGTGTTTACAGACCAAACTGCAAGAGAAAAGTAATTAGAAAAGTAATTAGATATCTGAATCAAAAACTGTGTTCCTTAATGTGACCTGTGGACTCTGTTGATGACCTCATCACAGGAACACAGTGTCCTATCAGAGTGGAAAGGGAATGATCGATCATCATCATCAACAGGCTTTTATCAGTCTCTACTATAAATGATGGATAATTACATGTAGGATGTATGAGGCCTTTCTGATGCACCTGAATCCAAGCTTGAATAAGTGGTCCAGTGAAGACCTGCTTGAGGTCCAGCCTGCAGCGTCTCTCAGCATGTTTAGAAGCTTATAATAATCTCAGCAATACAAAGTGTAGGAATGGGTTCGCACTGGTTTATTGGCAATTTACTACATAAGTGAATTGGAGCATAAGAGTCTGTCAACCTCTCTCTCTCTCTGTCTCTGTCTCTGTCTCTCTCTCTCTCTCTCTCTCTCTGTCTCTGTCTCTCTCTCTGTCTCTGTCTCTCTCTCTCTCTCTTTCTCTCTCTTTCTTTCTCTCTCTCTGGGTCTCTCTCTCTCTCTCTTTCTCTCTCTCTCTCTCTCTGTGTCTCTCTCTCTACTGTTGTCTCTCTTCCTCTTATGTCCCAACCCCACACACCTTCATCATCAGCCATAGACGACTCTTTTATTTTATTATTTTAAGTCTTTAGATCATCTCTTCTGTCCTCTTATCTCTCTACGTGGGTCTAATTCTGTTTAGTTCTCTTTGCCTCCCTGAAAACTAAAAAAAAAACACATCTTCATTTGTAACATGTCTGTAATGACATTAATAGTGATTATTTGTGTGTGTGTGTGTGTGTGTGTGTGTGTGTTTGGGTGTGCAGTCCAATGCCGTGAGGAATATTCAGACTTGTATTGGAGAAACTAAAGAACCATAAAAAAAACACTTGGCCCAACACAGGAAGACCGACGACTCAGTTTACAGTACCTACAACTGAAAGACAGGGGACGATTCTCCGAGGACAGAGGACACATATGTTGGACAGGGAGGACAGATGGATTGAAAGAGGAGTGAAGGAGTCAAAGTAGAGAAAGAGAGGACGTGGGCTGAGAGACCACCTATCACCAAGCTACAATGCTGTCCTCTGACCCCCTCACAGGACCCCACAGGTCCACAGATCCACAGGTCCACTTCAACACTACAACACCAGAACAGTCAGGAGCTTTAACAAACAAAGTAGTACTAATGTCCTCAGGTTGACTTCCCATTAGTCCGTTCGAACTGAAGAAGCCCCCCAAACGTCTTCAAGTATCTTCTTCCAAGTCCAGTTTGGTCCAGTCCCTGGATTCAGTCCTTCTTGGAGGACCATGACCCGGATGAGCTGAATGACTGAGAGTCTTTGCGTGAATGGCTTCATCATCCGTCCACTGTCAAAACGGGACTCGAACTGCTGTTTTACAAATGAGAACTCTTTCCACTTTATCAGCCTGATCCTCCCTGATCATCCCTGGTGGCGTCCTCTGCCCTTCAGCCCTGCCCTGACCTAAATCTGACGCGAGCTCAGCACGGCTCAGCACGGCATAGCCTGCAGTGCATGTAATACACACACACACACGCACACACGCACGCACGCATATGCATGCTTCTCCATCTGTTCTCGGCATTAAAGCCCCTAACATTGTTGCACACGCTCTCAGGCTTCATTTACTGTCGATCTCCCCGCGCTCATCTGCCCCACTTGACAGCATCGTCTTCATCTTCACAATCTGGAAACTGACACAGAACTCCATCCGGCTGTGTTTATGTGTCAGGTCCTGCAAAAAAAAAAAGGAGGTTTTATGAGCTCTCTTTATCAGCTCTCCAATATATTCAACCAGATTAAGTTGCTGTCTTGTTGTAGTCATTTTTTACTGTGATTTATCGAGAACCAAACCAGGATCCAGCCTCTGCCTGCAGTCTAGGAAGTGGACTACTCAGGAATCCTTACATTGTATTGGACTGTATTATTTTATCCCCCTGTGTATGTAAATGTTTGGGTCAAACTTAACATAATGTCAACAAGTGGTGAACGTTATAAACTTCACAAAGGACGCAGTGTTGGACTGAATTCTATTCGAATAGGAAAGACCAGATCCTGACTATAGATGGCAGAGGGATGAAGATGAAGAGGGAGCCAAAACAACGTTGGCATTTGAAAGAATGACAAATATCTATTCTGGTGTAAAAGTTTATGAGGAATGTGTTAGAATGTTTCAGTGGCGACTCTAAACACCAGATGTCCAAACATAAATTGTTATTGAATCCCACAGTCAGTTTTACAGACGGACATAACATATGTAGAGAAATGTTTGTATAGGAGTGGGAGGATTGGCTGAAATCCACGGCCGGTGTCTGCCGGGTCCATCCTTCTCTCTCCATCGCACCAAGATACCGAGAAAAGACGCAGAATGGGGTCCACGGAGGTCAGAATTGGAACCACCTAACAGTTGGGACGTCACAGAGTGTGGGCAGAGCTTTGACCTTCAAAATGTTCAACTCTATTCAAGCCCGTTTTTCAAATAGGTCCAAAGTGTCCATCGAACTTTGAAAATACTCTCAAAAATCTTGACATATTTCATAGGGAGAAACTTTCAGCAGGATGTAACCACCCTGACGTTCCCTCATGATGAGAGTCCATAAAGCCTGATGTAACCTGCCTGACACCCAGTGGGTCAGTGAGGCCGGTTAGGACCTCATGGGGCCTGCTTTGAGGGGTCATACGTGTATGGCGTCTGTCATGCTTCAAGGCCAGCGTCTGAGCTCTGATCGGTCCAGATGCCGACGCGTCTCTGACACCACTTTTTGTCATCTGTCCACAGTCCGCCTCGACCAAACCTCTCAGCAGGCGCGATCGCACAATCGGTCTGAGAAATGTGAGATTCGCAAGAGAACCAAATCATGGCCGTCAGTCAAAAGAGGGCTGATTTCACCAAAACCACATCATCAGACCAAAGCTTCTGGATCCACTGAGTAATTACAATCACCGATATTTATACCACGCAACCGCCGTCTGCAGGCTGAGCATTACTTCATTTTTGAGCAGCATAATAACTTTATTACAATGGAAAGGTTTTGTTTTTAATTAGTAATCGGAAAATATTAGGTTTTTTTTGGTTGTTTTTACAAAACACATTATATAATACAAACCCCAGAGCTGAGACAGGGTAACCGATCAAAGATGAACCCTCCAGGCCCCGTCTGCCTCTTTACTGTCATTATTACAATGAAGCTGAAGAAAAACAAGATGAAATGTAACAACATTATAGGAAATATTATAAAATAAGAAACAGTTCAACATAAAAAAAACCACTACACACCTGGAAAACAACTGTGTGACAGACAAATATCAGCCGGATCCACCGGTCGGCTTTGTTGTTGTCTTTGTGGTACAGAGTACTAAGATACATTCCTACTTTAATCAGCTGTTCACGGACAACTTGAAGAAGTTTCGGTTGTTTCCGTCTGTGTGCGTGGGACCAGGAGCCTGTAGATCGTAGATCCATTGTGCGTTTTGTGCGTCGATATAAGGTGGCCCGTGTATGCACGCACGATGACGCATGTTTTTTGAATTGCTTTGATGCACACAGCGAGGCACTGTGGGATCCGTGTGTATTTGAAGCGGGCAGGCCCGGTCTGAGGCAGAGTCAACACACACACACCCAGAGACGAGGGTGAAGGCTGCTCACGGTGACGGTCGGCCGCTGCGTGTTGCTTGTTTGAGTGAAGTTGGGAGAACACGCCCTGCTGTTTGCTTTGTGCTGTGAGTTAGACTCTGATCCAGGCTTCAGCGGCTGATGTTTCCTCTTCCCAGCCACATTCTGAAGAACGTCCTGGAATAAGAACCGCTCGGTGAATGCAAATTTAATAATCCAACGCAGACACTTCCAATCCTTTAAATGTACCACAAACAGACACACCACATCACTCAAATACCTCCTGTAGTCCAGTATACGATCAGTCCCTGCAGGGTGTTCACGCCGGGTTTAATGAGCAGCTATGCAAAGCTAAGGTCCAACACTAGCTGCTATTCTATCTCTGTCACGCAGGAAGCTCAAAGATTGCTTTCATCATATAAACTATTTGCCTAGAACGATCCAAATTTGATTCTCTTGGAGCGATAACGTCGTGTGTAAGCTTTTGGTTGGTGACGGCGTGGTTCGTGGGAAAGCAGGCAGGTTATGTTGACAGTGTGAGAGACAGGATGAGGCTTCATTCCCTTCGACTTTTCAACACTGTTTTATTACAACATTTCAATATTTACACAAGAACTTGAAGTGAAGAAGTCATTCTCTTCATCTGCAGCCTCCTCCTCTTCGTTACTGTGAGACAGCATCAGTTATTGTCTGCAGATGTCTCCTTTGATTATCGTGACATATTGCTGCTCTCGTAGCGGTCCAGGGGCCGTCATCCGGTCCAGTCACACGACCAGAACAAGCGGCGGAAGAACTCATCGGCCCCGATTCTCACCGCCGGTACAAACGAGCCTCCAAATTAATCTATTGATGTGTTACACTGGGATTAACTGTGCTTGGATTTTCAGATTACCACTGCGTGTGTGTTTGTATGAGCGGCTAGTTGACACTTCCCAAGAGCCCCTTTGGTGTGTCAGTGGGCGTATGGAGAATGTCAACCAATGCTCCAGAGGCTGCGGAGGAATTTGAACCCTCGACAGCCTCGGCCACAGCTGGAGTTTGGCCAAAACTAATGGCCTCTCAATGAGAGTTTGTTCTGCTGTGGAGACCCGATCACAAAGCCCGGGTCCCAGGATGAAAGCTGCTCTGATTGGCTACAGATGACATCACTGTCTCTGAGGCTAGCAGTAGACAAGACGCAACGAAAATAAGTCACACAGATCCGAGACATGTTTGGGCTTTTTGTCAGCTAATTTAATCAAATGTTTGTGTACTTTTTACAAAATCCCACTTTGAGCCGATCGTCCCCGCCAACAGGCAATTAAGGCGGAGTTTAACAGCTGTGGGATGGCAACCCATCGAAGGTCACGTGACAGGCAGGCAGGGTCGTGAGAGATTTGTAGATTGATGTTTATTTTTACTGCATCATATCTTCTACTACAGTTGGTGATTAAATGGCCTCAAACTGTGTAAACAGACCACTCTGTGTTTTTGAGTTTACTTTACAAACATGAAGAATAAAAACACGTTGGTGGATTGTGAAATCTACATTTGTGGACTGTCGTCAGTGCGTTACAACTTTAAAAGCCCAATCAAATCTCCTCTTCCTTGGGTGGTTGAGAGTCGATGCCGTAGATGATTTGCTCGCACGCTTTCACTTTCACCGCACACAAGCAAATCTGTTTCAAATCTGTTTCAAGTCTGTTTCAAATCTGTTTCAAATCTGTTTCAAGTCTGTTTCAAATCTGTTTCAAATCTGTCTTTCCTGTTCCGCCCAGAAGTTCTTTTTCCAGACCACGTCCAGGTTCACTCGGTCGTTAAAGGGAATGGAAGGTGACGTGGACCAAGACACGCCCATGACTTATTAGGGGTCTAAATCCCGCCCCTTTACACCATGTGCTGAGAATAGGCACCGTTTAAGTAGCTGAAAAGAACTTGGCCACGCCCCAAAGCACAAGGTGCAGCCGTACGGTCTCTCTCCTCTTATCTATACGTTGTATGCCCCCATCCTGCTGCCTTATTGTGGCTCAACCTGGGGTGGATATGATGTCATAACATCATTAAAGTGTGGTACTGTGTTCTTGACCGTCAGACGTTATCAAAGTCCCTGTAGGGGGCGTGATGGAGGTCATGATGTGATGGTGGAACAGAATCCGTCTTCCAGTAACGAGGTTGATTTTCTTTGTCTCATCACTGGTGTAGCGTAGAAATATTCTTATGTTTATGTTATTGTTCGTATTGGGACCTGAGCCAGAGCCCCCTGGACCAGGCCCAGACTACCACAGGCCATAACAAGCTTTTTTTCCTCCTTTGATATTTTCATGTCTTTTTTCCCTTAGTTGGCTTTCTTTGTCGTCGTTTGAGTTCTGTTGCTCACATAGTTTAAATCAACTTTGAAATGGAGAGAAGCTATAAAGAGAAAGAAAGAGAGAGCAACAAAAAGAAAGAAAGAAAGATAGGAGGATACTGAGGCCACTACTTCAGACGACCGCCCAAAAATACACACACGAGAAGTTTACTTTGCCTTAGTGGCTCTTTACAAAGCAGCTTGTGTGGTGTGTTAGTGTAGACCATGAGTGACAGGCTCATTTAAATGATGAGCCAATCAGATAATACACAGCGAGAGAGCGAGAGAGAGAGAGAGAGACAGAGACATGGAACTTATGGTCAAGAATCTTTGCTTTGCTTGTATTATATTCACACCAATAAAAGACAGAAAAGGAGAGAAAGAGGATGAATCTAACAATGACAACGAACAAATGAACGCTATTATCAGTCAGATGAGGCAAGAAATCGATCGCCCACTGTGGGTCATCACCGTGTTTAACTTTCTGTGGTTCCAAATGATGAAACAGACCCAAAATCTTTTAAAATAACTCAGATATCGTTCTCTGAGCCAACGTGATGCTGGTTAGACCCATTCAACGCGAAAGCAGGCGTTTCCTTCCTGAACACAGCTGAGTGTGTAAACTCTGAACGATGACCGACTCTGTCTTTGCGTTTCAGGGGAGCGTTCTCTGAGGTGGTCCTGGCCGAGGAGAAGAGGACCCAGAAGTTAGTGGCGGTCAAATGTATCCCCAAGAAGGCTCTGGAGGGCAAAGAAAACAGCATCGAGAACGAGATCGCAGTCCTGCACAAGTAAGTGGGCCGCTCTGATTCACAAGAACAGAAGACGTTCGTGCTGCTCAAATGAAGCATTAAGGCGCAAAACATTTCATATACGTACACATTTTTTATTTTGTTTTGCATATAAAAGTGGTTTTATTTGTCATCAGTCCATTCTTCACGCTTCATGATTCCACTTCACGAACAAATCCTCCTTCTGCCCGTAACAATAGAAAGAATCTGACGTGAAGATGTCATGAATTAGTATTAAAGGACCGAGTTACAGCAGCACTTGGTGTAATTGTGGTGCGATTCAAGCTCGCTCGTCTTTAGATGTGGGGAATTACAGGTGGTGCTGAAAACGGCTGAATTACTTTGGTTCCCAAGTTATTTTTAGAGCCCTTGTTGCCTGGGTTACAGGAGACACACAGTCCAAGCCAATATACAGCTATGATCCCTCATGAGGTAAGGATGGAAGAATGGGAGCGCTGGGAGCACTTAGCAGCTGACTTACAAACGGACTCGCCTGGAGTCAACACGGCCCGACCGTCTGAAGTTTGGTCGGACTCACGCCGAGGCCCAGCGTCAGTCCTCCTTTTGACGCGCCTCCTCCGATGGCCCCCAGGATGCAGCACGGGAGAGCAGGAGACAGGGAGTCCATATACGTGATGTGTACAGGCTAAATCTACGACGTTTGGTGTGATTCGCCGTGGTTAAGAAGACCACGCCTCCTTTGGTTACGACGTGTTTCATGATAGGAGGCAGCTCGCCTCACGCAGGAAAGTCGGGGTCATTGGATGGGACGGCCATCTTATCTTGGATAAGTTAGTGGGCCGGTATGAACGGAAGAGCCGTGGACGGAGCAGGACGGAGACTTTGAGACGTTGATGGGATGAGTCAGGGAGGGGAGTGAATGGAGGATGAGTAAGAGGAGAGAGTAAGGGGATGATGAGGAGACGGTTGATGGGATAATGGAATCAGTGGTTTAAGAGATGGGATGAGTAGGGTAAGGGAAGGAGAGAGGATAAGATGGTGGGGGAGAGAGAGAGTGAGACAGACGGAGGAGGGGGTTAAGGTTGGACACATGGTTGGACGTATGGTTATTAACGGTTTATTACCTTCATTTGGAGGATTTTATGACTGAAACCCACTGTGTCGCCTTATATAACTCCACTGACTTAATAAAATGATAAAAACCAGCCTGACAACAGGCGGACCTTCATAATAATCAGCCCAACGATCATTAACTCACAGTATATAAACGATGTTGATCAAACAGCTTGAACAGCAAATAAAGTCACGGTTGACTTGCTCTCTTGTTTTTGCCCCCGTAGAAGATAAGAAACAGGAACTAACCTGCTGTTGTTGGACAAATGATATCATAGAATACACTAATAACAGTCATAATAATAATAAGGTGAGTGTATTCATGTGGTCGTTCACGGTGACTCACTGACTCCAGCTCCGTCCTTTTCCGGGTTTCATCCAGACCAAAGATTTAAGACTCAAAGTCCAACATGTGCTCATACGGTGACTAACTGTACTCGGCTGATTCACGTGTAGCTGTGCCGGTCAGGGGAGTGTGTGTGTGTGTGTGTGTGTGTGTGTGTGTGTGACGGAGGAGTGGAGGCGTCTTTACCCAGAGCGTGTGCTACAACAGAGACGTTTAGGTTGACGTTTCCATCCACAGCAGATGATGTGTGTTGATGCAGACCTACAGGAGGACAGAGGACAGCCAGGAGACGTTTCTGATGCTTCCTTTAATGGGTTTTGTTTTCTCTGCGTCTCTCTGTTTGCTGTGGTTTTGCTGTTTTCCTCACTTTACTCATGCAGTGGTGTGACCTCCCTTCACCTTTCACCTTTATCTCCAGAAGGTTCTTTTTATCTCCAGTTTTTCAGGTCAAGGCTGTTGTGAGATTGACCTTTGACCCCCAGGAGTGGAACGAATGTTAGATGAACGTTTTCGTTTGCCGCCTTTACACTCACGGGGCACGCGTTACACAGTTTGAGAACCCGTGTTGGTTTACCAAACTGCCTCCATGTCTCATCTTAAGGATTGGCTTCCTGTCGTCCATTCATCCTTCTAGTCTCTCCAGTAGTTTTCTGTTCAAGTTGCGTCGACGGTTTGAAGCTACATAACCGCTCTGATCTATTCAGACTGGAAAAGATGAAAAAATACTCCAAATACTTTCAAAAGCCTCATTTGACAGACAACCTGATTTCGTGTTCATCGTGTTTTTCCAGTTTAATACGATCATTGAAGCTCCTTCCAGAACTGACAGCTCTGCTCCTTCATTTTCTGCCGTGTTTTTAACACCCTGCGACACCCCTGGGTGCTGATTGTGGTCAGCAGATGACTCACCAGATCCGAACGCTTCGCCCAGCGTTCCACGAGCTGCTGCACCTTCATCGCCTCGCGCACCTGCACGGAAATTCATCCTCTGAGTGCTCTTTACCGTCCTGCGTGAACGTGAGCGTCGGTGCTCAGGGTCACACGTGTTCCTCCGTGTCTGCTGGTGGCTTTCATCCATCACAGCGTCCTCCGCTCATTACAGTGGGTCCGTACTCTCTCACAATCTGGACTATAATTATGGCTGTAATCCAGCCAACGATCCGCAAAAAAAAACTGGAGTCTGTGGGAAATACATATTTAACACAGAGAGTCCCAAAGAACAAGATTCATGGATGTTTCTTATGACATGTATTGCATATTTTCAAAGTTTCAAAGTAAAAAAAAAATCACCCTTAAAGTGATAATCCTTATTTTTTTTGTAACTTTTGTTTCCATGCCCATCTCTGTGTGGGACGTTTCATGAATGGTTTCTGACCTGACGTTCGCCTGAAAATGATGCGCGTCATTTCATCTGTCGCACGACAACACGGAGGACCTTTAGTGACGTAACGTAGGCTACTGAGGATAGAACGACTAAACAGAAACAATGGCAGAAAGAGAAAACAGCTGAGCTATTTGATAATAATAATTATGATATGATAATGTATATAACAATGATATTATTATCATTATTAGATTTATCAGCTTGAGTTTGACAGACTGCAGTCCCCCCCGTAGATGACCTTTGCCCCCTCCCCTCTCCAGGATATACAGCCGTGTCCAAACGGTTTCTGTTTCTGCTGCTGTTTGGCAGGAGTTGTCAACATTTTTGACCTGCGACCTCTTAAGGGGAAGGGACGGCTCAGAGTGAAGAATCAGCAGAGCAGACGTCGTAAACAGTGAACGGGAAATCACAAACAGGAAAACGGTTCAAAGATATTTAGGACTTTGGATGAATCCCATCCGTAACCCTTAAATGATGGAGTCAGCCTCCTGCAGAAGGTTTGGTTTTGTTTCTTTCTTTTCTGGAGTATGGAATTTTTCCCTCTGTCCTGATATATTTGGTGCCTTTTTATTGAAATAAAACTCAGGTGTTTATCAGGTGGTTACCTCAGAGTTTAAGAAGTTACAGGTATTCATGCAAAAAAACAACTGACTCGGGAAAAAGACCTTTTTTAATAAATCCCACATGTATGATGAGTCCCACTGAATGACTTTTGTCCCTCCAACGAGAGCTCCTGCTCCACTTGTCCCCGTTTTCTACGTCTGCGCTTCTTCCTGTGTGACTTTTATCGTCTCGCTGAAATTGCCAATGCGACCTTGAAACATAAGAGAAGTCGTCTCACGCAAAGCGCCGGATTCGGCGGATTCCGCGACTATCTGGTTTGTATCTCTGCGTGTGAGCAGGCGAGAGAGAAAGCGAGAGTGTGCGCGGCGTCACAAAGGTCTGGTCGGACATCGGAGTAAAATACAAACATAGACGCGGTGAGTCATCTGCTCGTTTCTGTCCCTGCACCCACGGGTCTCACGGGGCATCGGAACATGGAGTTCAGCCAATTAGGGAAGTGGCTTCCATCGGACAGCGCCGTGTTCTCTGCTGCCCCCGAGACGAGTGCACGCATGGCCCACGCGGCCGCTCCTCAGACCCTCCCCGCCGGACCGGCCTTAAGAGCGCCGCCGAGGCCTTCTCTCGTCACGCCCAGCGGGGACTTTGTTGTTGTTTTTTTTCCGATGTAATCTGATTTATGAATGGTTGAATACAGCAGAGGAGGATTGAAGACGTAAACCTGTTTTTTCTCTCCCCTCACAGGATTAAACATGCCAACATTGTTTCTCTGGAGGAGATATTTGAGAGTAAATCACACCTCTACCTTGTCATGCAGCTGTGAGTATTCACATATGTGTGTGTGTGTGTGTGTTTGTGTGTGTGTGTGTGTGTGTGTGTGTGCGTTCTGGGTGTTTGAAGTTCTCCACTTGTGGTATCTCCCACGCGTTGCCGTGTCACATGCCATTAATTGCTTTCGCTCACACGTTCGCTTGTGCATGAACACACAAGCCAACACGGGGCCGTGCGTGCTCGTGAACACCAGTGGGGAGTGTACCTCACACCTGCAGCCTGTCAGCCTCCCACCCACACCACCCACTGAAATGTCAGGGGAGAGAGAGAGAGAGAGAGAGAGAGAGAGAATAGATAACACAGGCAGACGAATGGAAGCGGTGCAGAGTGACTGCCTACGTTTCTCCAGTCAGCCCGTGTTGTGAAATCCGTCTCACTGTTGTCCTCACACCTTAGTGGACAGATGTGTCCTCCTGCATTATTTGTTGATCCCCAGTGTAAAGCGTAAAACCTAAAGTATTGTGATGAAATGCGTGTGATGCTAAGGAATGTATAAGACCTAGGATAGTTTGGAAACATCTCCTTATGCCTTAAACGACACATTGGTTCTTATGGTCTACTTCCTCCCCCAGGAGGTCAAAGCTACATCAGGAAGTGGATTTGACTCAACCTCACAGGAAGTTTATAACAGAGAGTTTGGGCAATAAAGCTGCAAAACCGCTCGGTTCACCCTCAGGCCCAACGTATGAACAGGGTGAGAAGTGTGTGTGACAGCCTGTCCACTGAGACTCCTCCACAGATAGCAGAGTCACCAGTTGTGAAATCCTACCCACAACACGTCACACATTAAAGTCCGTGATCTGAAATACGGACGTGTAGAGACAATGGAAATGAACAACCGGTTACTTCAGTTATTTCTTTGGTATTTCTACGTTATGGCAATGAACATAGAAACATCAGTGAGAGAGGATTGGAGAGACTTGTACGACTGAAACGTGTCTCCCTAACGTTCGCTGATGTTTGCATTGTTACGTCAGTTATGACTTTGTACGTTTGTTCGTGTGTATTAGGACTCAAAGTTAACATGTTTCTGCAGCATGTGAAGGCTGCATTGGAGCTCAATAGATTAGAACGTGAATTTCATGTCATTTGTGGCGTCTCATGACTCTTATTTTATTTTTTATTTTATCTTCTTCTTCTTCTTTTTGGACTAACACGGTTTTCATGTCGTCGTTTGTATCTTTCTCCTGATTCCTTTGGGACTTTGAAGTCTGACTTGTATGATTATGATGATCGGAGGTTCTCATGTAGGCCAGATGAACCTGCTGCTCGCTGATGATGCTGCAGACTGAGTGAGGGCTCCATCTAGTGGCTGTTTAGTCTCATAACAAACTGACAACCATTCGTATGTTTTCTTTTTTAACATTTTCTTTATTGCTTTTCAATCAACAAAAAAATCAAAAACAACCACGTGACAATACAAAGGTACACATCAGCATAATATAATATAATATATATGCACATCAGCCAATATACTGTAAAGGTTTAAGAGGTGTATTTCCTGTTTCCTCCCAGTCATCAGGAGACGTTTCCTCTTGTAAATCCTCTATCTGAGCTCTCAGTTTAGTTCCTGAAGACTCCAAAACCCACACATAAGTTCATTATAAAATCCAGGTGTTATATTTTTTGCTAATCAGTCCTTTAAAATAGTTTCCAGCCCTCCAAATGGCAGCTTGTCATCATCCAGGTTATATAAAGCCTGAATCTTTTGCCAATCCGGACATATGGTTTGAATTCACCACACTTCTTGTGCGCTGTGGAAGATTTTTTTGTTTGGATTTATTCACTGATTTTTTTAATCTCTCCTGTTTAGCCTCTTCACTATGTTTGTGTTGTTTCGGTCGTCTAATCTTCACTCCTGGAGGATTTTTGTGGTTGTTACGTGTCGGACGGACTTCGCTCTTCCTCGCGTGAATGATTCCCCTCCTCTTCGTCCAGGGTGTCTGGCGGGGAGCTGTTTGATCGCATCATCGAGAAAGGCTTCTACACAGAGAAGGACGCCAGTAAGCTCATCCAGCAGATTCTGGACGCGGTCAAATACCTCCACGACATGGGCATCGTCCACCGTGACCTCAAGGTCAGACACAGCTGAGACGTCAGAAGAAGCACTGAGAGACGTTAGAGTGGAGATAAAAGGATGCTGTGGTCACTGTCCTCTATGTTGTCGAAACCTTAAAGACGTAACGATGATGTCAGAGCTCAGAGGCCTAAAGGTCTACAAGACATCAAAGAGACAGTGTAGTGTTTATAATCACATCCATCTGAATTTACAGAGGTGTGTGTGTGTGTGTGTGTGTGTCTTCATTAACGGCCCTGTGTGTCCCTCCTTGTCTTAGCCGGAGAATCTTCTGTACTACAGCATGGATGAAGACTCCAAGATCATGATCAGTGACTTTGGCCTGTCTAAGATCGAGGATGTTGGCAGTGTGATGTCCACGGCCTGTGGAACACCTGGATATGTTGGTAAGTCACACACTCACACACACATCGGCCAGAGGCTTTCAAAGTCATTAACGTTTCCTTTTGTCGAACACGCCGTTTTTACTGTCACAGTAACTTCAGTTATTTTTGGTTTTGATTGAGAGTTTTCCATAAATGACGTCTGAGCTGTCAGTTCGGGGTAAAAGATGCAGGCGCAGAGTCACATGACACATTTGTTGACTTTTGTGATTTAAGGTAGGGTAAACAAAGGTAAAAAGGAAACGCAGCACGCCCCTCCCCCTCCTCACAACAACTCCTCACTCTCTGCATGTTTACATCAGCTGGCCCCTCTTTTGATGCGTGTTCGTATTTAAGACTAAGGTCGTGTGTTATTTGGGAATGTCAGTGACATCATCGCAGGGCAACAGCTGCAGAGAATCATGGGATTATGTGGAGTGGCTTTTTGTTTGTTATCAGTTTTACCGTTTTTGTTTGTGACGTCTTGTCTGATGTTTATCGTTTCAGCCCCTGAGGTGCTGGCTCAGAAACCCTACAGCAAAGCCGTGGACTGCTGGTCTATTGGCGTCATAGCGTATATTCTGTGAGTGCACGTCCATCTACTTTGATATATTTGCGTGATCATTTCATCTGGTCTGATGAGCCTCTCTGATCCTCTCTCGTCTGCTCAGCCTGTGCGGTTATCCTCCCTTCTACGATGAGAATGATGCCAAACTCTTTGAACAGATCCTGAAGGCAGAGTACGAGTTTGACTCTCCGTACTGGGACGACATCTCTGATTCAGGTGCAACACGTTCATCCGTTCATCCGTTCATCTGCTCGTGCCTTGTCCTCCTCTGAAGACTTTCCAAGCTGAAACGTGTCCTAGTCTTTCCTTGGCGTCATACTGTGTATTCTATAACTTCACAGTCTTTTAGACCATCATAGTTAGTCTATATAACAACCACAAATCTGTTTCACTCGTCCATCCTATCAAACATTGTCACATATCAACAAGGACTACTTCGTATGAAGGTTGACCTCAGTGCTACATTATAAATAACACATAATCACTTTCTAATTCTACATTTCAGCCAGTAGATCACTTTATGTATACAAAATTCAGACTTTGACCCAAACGATGTCAGGGTGAAGGTGAACGAGGATCAGACTGTAGTCCTGGATATGAGACCTCATTTGTAACAAAGTATGAATCTTTTGTTTGGTTTTTGTTTCTCCTACTCCCCAAAAACTGTAACAATAAGCGATATTTTGGGAAAATGAGAGACAATGAGACATCTTTGTTTTTTTATGTGGACGTTTGAGACATGGACAGGGCTCCCCTCGGTCCCACGGCTGGGTCACGAGCAGATAGGAGAGAGGAAGTCAGGAAGGACTCAGATAATCTGTCAGTATTGGGGATGAGTCTGCAGCTCATCACCACAATCCACACGTGGTCCACAAATGTCTTTTCACCCAGCCGGGGCTCCAGGAGTCCCTGAACCGTACCGCCACACTGTTATGATGGACAGCAATCATCTTCAGTGGTCACTGTCATCATTTAGTCTGTTTCACAGCACTCTCACACGGAACACAGTACGGAAGAGTAACACTAGTTTACTGGTCTTAATCCTGTTAATCTGGAACCAGCTTTTACTTGAGAAATATAAAATGTAAAATATAAATATATATATATAATAAAATATAATGTATGGGCAAATCAAAGTACTCTTAATCTAACACACCTAGACTATGGGATTACAAGGTTTGATCCATCTTGTAAACCGTTTAATCACATTTTGAGTATTGAGTGTAACAAAATTCATTCTGATTGAGTCATTATCACAAATGTTTAAGTCCTTAATGTTTGTTTTTGTTTGTTTGTTGTAGCCAAAGACTTCATAGTGCACCTGATGGAGAAAGAGCCGGGCGTTCGTTACACCTGTGATCAGGCCCTGCAGCACCCCTGGTAACGTATCCTGTCCTCCTCACCCACCGGGTGCACAAACACGTCTCTCAGCGCCACAAACAAACATTTATTAAAACACGACGACAACAAACAACAACAACAGACGCAATCACACGGTGAACGAAAGGTCATCAAATGAGACACGCCCCGGTTGGTTTAACAATCAGATATGAATATTTATACAAATCTCAGACCACGTAGGACCACAGAGTCCAGTCCACTTCCCTTGTGGTAGGAGGTTTATCAGAGATCCATTGATCCATAAACCTCCTCCCAATGAAAGAAAGATGTTCAGCCATTAAAACGTTAGTGGTGAAGTGTCCCAAGACTACATGAGAGGGGTTAAAGGTCAAAGCCTCCCAAACATTATATCGGTTTCATTACAAACCGTTTACTCAATCGTTTTGTCGTCAGATCCCAAAGGAGCTTAAACATTTATAACAATATTTTAGGACTGGATTTTTTGAAGTTTAAATTAATATTATTTAGAATTGCACACAGGCTCCAGATAAACAAAATCAATCCAAGTCTGAAGATAAATCACACACACGTCACCCAGACAGACCGGTCCTGGTCTGATTGTCCCCAGAGTCTCTGTTTGATGCTGCTGAAGGATGTTTAGCAACATCAGCTCTAAAATCTGGACAAATCCTGGAGAGCGTGTCAGGTGATGGACCCTGACGATGACGGGCCTCGGCGTAGGGTCCCAGGGACCGGTTGGTCACTGTCTGCTTTTTTCTCTGCAACCCCAAACACCCTTGACCTCCAAGTGGTCCTGAGGCTGAGAGCGACTTGTTGCTTTTTTCCAGTGCCTCAAATTTCGCTTTGAGCACAGAAATCTATCCATGAAAATCCTGCAGTGAGGTTTGGACTTCACTGAGTACTCATGGAGCAGCGTGTCTCCTTACAGAGGAGGAGGGTCCAGGTTCAACGTCCCCCACACAGCAGCACTTTGGGGTGATGGAGGATCAGCTATCTCCACGCCTCGTGCTGTGCAACCTTTTCCTGTCATAGCCGCTGCTTCTTAAAGTAATCTAATGATAGAATAAAAACTAATATAAACCAAGCTGTCACTCACAGTACATCTTCAACATGTGACTCGATCTGTAGATACACCAGGAGGACTCCCTGCACTCACAGGTCTCTCTGTCTCTCTCTCTGTCTCTCTCTCTCTCTCTCTCTTTCTCTCTCTCTCTCTCTGTCTCTCTCTCTCTCTCTCTGTGTGTGTGTCTCTCTCTCTTTGTCTGTCTCTGTCTCTCTCTCTCTGTGTCTCTCTCTCTCTCTGTCTGTCTCTGTCTCTCTCTCTGTCTTTGTCTGTCTCTGTCTCTCTCTCTCTCTCTCTCTCTGTCTGTCTCTCTCTCTCTCTCTCTGTCTCTCTCTGTCTCTCTCTCTGTCTCTCTCTCTCTCTCTCTCTCTCTGGCTCTCTCCCTCTCTCTCTCTCTCTCTCAGGATCGCCGGTGATACAGCCCTGGACAAGAACATCCATGAGTCCGTCAGTGCTCAGATCAAGAAGAACTTTGCAAAGACCAAGTGGAAGGTAGACGTCTGGTTCAGATGTGTTCTGTTCTTCTTCTTTGGGGATTGTTCAGTAGTTCTATTTTTCTTAAATGTCTGTGTTCTCCTTAATCCCGCCCCTCCGCAGCAAGCCTTCAACGCCACCGCCGTGGTTCGTCACATGAGGCGTCTCCAGCTGGGCACCAGTCACGACGGCTCCGGCCCGGGCGGTCTTTCCGACTGCGGAGCTCACCTGCTGCTGCCGGAGGGGCAGGCGGAGGAGGACGGCGAAGGAGCAGCAGGAGAGGCCGAGGGCGACCCTCTCACCCTCCGCTGCCACCCCACCAGCAGGGTGTGACGGCCGCCGCCGCTCCTCTCACCTATCGCATCGATCCCAGTGACTTTCCAGTTTTAGCTCCTCTGTGGAAACAGAGGCACCACCCCATCCCCCTGTCCGGTTAGGAATACAGTGTCATTCCAACCTCTGGCCTGCAGGGGGAGCAAGCCTGTCCATCCTGAGGAGGAAGAAATAAAGTGGATGGAAGGAGGAGGGAGACTTGATGATGATGATGATGATGACGATGATGATGCAGCAGAGGGATGGTTTTTTTCAGACTGGGCTCATAGTTGGAGTTTGAAATGGAGA
>OMNV01026371.1:0-21761 GCA_900303265.1 Brotula barbata | reverse complement strand
TGACAATAACAGTGACAAACTGTACTATTGTTAACAACTGACATCATACTATTGCTATTAAATCCATATTGCTTGCTGAACTATGAGTGTGTATCCTACCAAAAATTCATTTATTACTTTGTGATCAAAGATTTAACATGCATATACCGGTACTGAATGATTATTATACCGCTATGCTTTTGAGTACTAATATATATTTTGAGGTCAGAGAGATTTGTTCACTGAATTATGATTGTGATGAACAACTATGAATGATTAGATGCAGCTGTTAGTGATGTAGGCCAGAAATAAAAGTGATTTTGTTCAGATTTCAACACTGCATACATTGCAAATTGATGTTTTTTGATCATTAATAACGAGGAAGGACGTTCGTAGCAATACAAAACCGACTTCAATCAATAACTTCCTGTGAGAATTCTGAGGCTGACAGCGGAATAAGTACAACGTCTGATGCATTTATCAGTGGTAATAACCGTGTTTTCGCTTGACCGGAGTACAAAAGTTGATTTGACCTGGACTCCGAGTTGATTATTGTTTTTTGAAAACTTGAAAACTGCCTCCCCATAGTCTCTCTCGCTCTCTCTCTCTCGACAATCCTCTGCAGCTTAGGGGAAAAAAACAAAAACTGTTTGTCCTCATAACGATCTCCAAATCAGGATGTCAACAAGCAGCTCATTAAGAGCATCATTAAGGCCGTTTGTTCAGGGTTTCAGCTGGGGAGTCAAGTAGAGTGAAGTCATGAACTTTCTCACTGGAAGTGAACTGCAGAAATATAAAAAAGTACCAACTTGTAATTTGTTCATTGAATTAAAACATTAAATGTTAAGATACATGGACGATCGAGAAATACACTGAAACAAAAATAAAAACATTTGTAGTTTAAGAAAAAAAAAGTATTAAGTATTAACCCAACACTGACTTTCGCCTCATACCTTAGACGTCCTCCTCCGTTTTTTAAATGTTAATATTAATTTTGGGATGTCCTTGTGACCTTGTGGTTTTAGGCCGATTTCCCACGGTACATGGCCTTCTGTTTCACAACACTTGAATTTAATGGATTATAGGGACACATTTTCGGCTATGTGTGTTCATGTTAATTTGCCAACTACATTATGACTACATTAAGACTTTGATATTTCTGTTGTTCTCAAACAAATTGGTAAGGAAATGTCTTTTTGACGTAGCCTAGCCAAGGTGACAGTATCAGGATAACAATGACTTGCAATAATTATACTTTTACTGTAAGTACACTATGTTACCACCCCTCACGTTAACATCAACCCGTCTTGTGATACAATTACAACTCTTGTCTGTACTGCAGTGATCCAGGTTCGAGTCTGACCTGGGCCTTTAGCTGCATGTCATCCCTTTTCCTGCTTATCTCTCTCTCCACTGTACCATAACAATAAAGCAGAAATGCCAAAACAAATCTCCAAAAGAAAGGATGACATTCCCTACTTAACAGCAGCCGCGCCACCCTTTTGTCTCCAAACTGGACATTCTCTGGACCTTGGCTACAGATTGATATCCTGTCTGTGAAATCCACTAATGGGAGAGTGGACGAGGCGCAAACTTGTCTGAGGTCGACGTTGACCTTGAATAAGTTTGATTTAATACCACGATTATGGACACCGCTCATGTTTTGAGATCCTAGGGCCCAAATGGGTCATAGGGGGTGCCCTTCAAAGCCATACTCCTGCAGCACCTCCCACAGACTACCTTCGGGTAATACGATCGTCGGCCTTCTCCTGAGCCTTTCATCAAACTAAGTAGATGAACACCAAAGAGATGTTTTGAAGAGGCTGTTTAATTAGTAAAATGTACAACAAGCTGACGGCGGGCCAGATGAAAGAAAAAAAATGAGAAGAACTGCAGACCTGAGGCTACGAGCAGGAGATTGGTACTGAAGGAGAGCAGAGTTCTTGCTGGCTTTGAAGATGGTGAGTAATCAGGAGCCAGCGAAGGTCGTGGAGGACAGGGCTGATGCGACCAGTGAGGCGCGCGACAGTGCTTTTGTGCTGCGTGGGTGACGCCGAGCAACTTCTTGCGTGGCCAACGGAGACTACGTCGCTTGCCAGGGCCAGGAACAGAAGCTGACTGTACATCTGGCAATGAGCACCACAGAAGAAGAAGCGACATGAATGAAAATCTCACATTGTGCGTCTCCGAGACCTGTGAACTGTACGACACAAGTTTAAGGGTGCATCGAGACTTCAGGAGGAACGCCCCAAGCAAACTGATGCCGGTCCAAGAAGATATTCCGTGAACCCCGCCTACTTTGCGCTGACCTTCTCTCGTGACGTACGCTGAGCCCAGTTGATGAACAGAACTGTGACGACTGTAACATATATGGCTCACGATGTCACGATTTCCAAAATACGTTGTCGCGTTTCATCTTGTACTTATTATTGTTGACGTTTTTTGTTCAATGACCACGACATATTCAATAATGATTCGGTGACTTTTTTTAAAAAATTCAGCTACAGCTGCCTGTGGACAAGTGCCACACACCTCAATTCTGCAAATACATAACTTATACTTTGTATATGCTTTGCTTGATTGCGTCGGTGCATCCTGAATACCAAAAACATGATCTATATAATTACATAATCGGTCAGACCTTCTGTGTTTCCTGAAACATTCTCCTCCGTCATTGGCCACTCCTTCCATACTACGTTTGAAGAGAAAAAGAGAAAAGCGACAGCCCACAGACTCAGAGGCGGAACGTTTCTCCACGTGAGCCGCTGTACTTTGGACAGCGACAAGCTGACGAGACGGCTGGGTGATGGCCTTGTTCAACTCTGCTCTTGGGAAGAACATCACCTTTGTGCGTCCCGCGTACTTTATTATAAGTGGCTTTTTGGGCATCCCCCACATAGAGTACTACGTTGTTTTTCTGCTGTTTGCTTATATCGTCTCCGTGTTGGGGAACACCATTGTGATGGCTGTAATATATTTGGATCACAGCCTCCGAGGCCCTAAATACATTGCTATCTTCAACCTTGTATTTGTGGATCTCTGTGGCAGCACTGCTTTAGTTCCGAAGGTCATTGATATTTTTTTGTTCAATCACCACCACATCTCCTATAACCAGTGCCTGACTTTCCTTTTTTTCTGCTACAGCTGCCTGTCCATGCAGTCTCTCAATCTGGTGATACTCGCCTATGACAGACTGATGGCTATAATCTACCCATTGCACTATCACGCTAGGGTGACCCACAGACACGTGTTTGCTTTGGTTGCGTTTTGCTGGCTCCTTATTATTACAGTTGTACTAATTGCAATCGGTCTCCTGACCAGACTGTCTTTCTGCAACTCCACCGTTATCAACAGTTACTTCTGTGACCACGGCCAGCTGTATCGACTCGCTTGCAATGACAACAGACCCAACAGCGTGATTGGGAAGTTGTTATCCGTTCTTCTTCTCGGGCTTCCGCTGTTGTTCATCTTGATGACATACTGTCATATTTTTTATACTTTGGCAAAACTAGCGAAAGCTCGGGACAGACTCAAAGCCTTCAAAACCTGCACGGCTCACCTTTCGCTAGTGGCAATCTATTTCCTCCCCATCATATTTACGTTTATGTTTGGGAGAACAATACATCCGCACGCCCGGATCATAAACCTGTCGTTAACGTCTGTTGTGCCGCCGATGTTGAATCCAATCATTTATGTTCTAAAAACCCGAGAAATCAAAGATTCCCTGAGGAAGATGTTAAGAATCAGAGGACTCAGCAAAACGTCAAAGAAATAGGCTACGGCATCATCACTTACTGGTCCGAGGCTTTGTGCACCACGATAATATAAATCGAATTAAATTCATCATAGTTATGTTAATTAGCATAGTCATTAATATTGAAATAATAATCACTTATGTCTGTGAATGTGCTAAATGTAAATGTGAGAGTTTTCAGGCTTCTCTTCTCGTGCTGCACAATTATATCAAGTTAGAATTTGAACTGCAATTTGGTCTTGAGCGAACGGACGGAGTCCCTAAATTATCTTATACAAGCAAGACGATAACTTGCGCACGTGGAAAAGTGAGTAAAAGATAAAAATCTCAACTTTTAGGCCCCGTACAATGTCTAAATTCCCAAAATGCTGCATTTTAATTTCAGCTGTGACACGGCGGCATTGAGTTTACTGTGAGCCGGTGAAACAGCAGTTTGTGGTTTAGATAATGATTTGATTTGTTGTCTTTACGTGCAGACGTCTGAGGCTGCGATTAGTGATGAAATGTAATCTTAGAAGCTGCTGCGGCTGTGTGGTGCAGCGACGAGTGAAGATTTGAGATTGGGACGGAGTAGCTTGAGGCTGCCAGTTGATGTGTACTTAGCAAAGTTTGGTTGAAATAAAGTTGTTTTTTTGTGGACCGCATTCGCTGTTGTTGTCCCTCTCTAGACGTATGTAATCACCACTGAAGTTGCGACACTTGTGCTAGGAATGAACGACCGTGTTTATGCAATTATTATCATTATGCTTTTTTTCCTGTATGCTGCCCGAGATAATTATTAAAAAATAATAAAGAAATGTTTTCCATATGACTGAATTGTGACCGTGTTGTCGATTTGATCAGATCCACCAATCAGACACGAGTGGAGCCAAGTAAGTCTGTCTCAGTGAAGCAATGGCATAACAGTAAACCACTTGAATTTTTTTTTTTATCATATTTCTTCAATTTTCCCTTTTACTTGAAAAATTCAACAGGTGTTACAAAATTCTAATTGGATGGACGGTTCGTGAGAGGAGATCAGTGAACTCTGGGCCTAATTGCTCTAAATTGGAGGCAGGAACAGGCAGACATCACACACAAAAACCCCACGAGATATTCATTGGAAAACTAATACTAAACATCATATAAACAGTATTACAAAGGCAAACTATGGTTTTGTCAACAATCTCTGGAGATGTATAAAAAAAATTTGAATGACGGGCTTAAAGTTCATAAAATTTGAAATTCACCCATTATCAGGCCAAATGTTCGGCTATTTGCGTTGATGTCAAACATTTCTGTTATTCTCCTCACAAGAAAATCAACCGAGTCTTGTTGACCTGTTCACCAAGGTGACAGCGTCAACAAATGACATCAGAGAATTAAACTTTGAACCGAACTCTATCAACGTCCCACACATGATCATGTGATGTCTCTCTCCCATCCCAGAACATAAATATCGGGTCTCGCACGCTGTAACCACGTCAACTTTCCTGAGTGAGTGAGTTTAACTCCAGCTACGCCTCCCATGAAATCAAACCATTTAGTCTTTTAAAATTTTCTTTTCTTTTTTTTTTTTTTTTAGCAAACTATAGTTCAGACAAAGACGTCTCTCATGGCACCGGAGGAGAATGCCACGTTTGTTCGCCCTGAGAAATTCTACATTGCTGGGTTTTCCAACATCCCTCATGTTAAGTATTTCTATGTCTTCCTGTGTTTTGTCTACATTTTCTCTGTTCTTGGGAATGTCTTCCTCCTTTCGGTTATCTTTAAGGTCAAAACTCTTCATACTCCTAAATACCTGATTGTTTGTAACCTGGCTTTCACAGACTTGTGTGAGAGCACTACTCTCATCCCAAAACTCTTGGACACTTTTCTGTTTAATAGGAGATATATTGTCTATGAGGCCTGTATAACTTATATGTTCTTTGTTTATTTCTTTGCAAGTGTTCAGTCGTGGACTCTTGTCACCATGGCATATGACAGGTTAATAGCAATTTGCTTCCCTTTAAGATACCACAGCATTGTGACAAAGCAAAGTCTTGCTGTTATGTTGCTGTTTATATGGGGTTTCTTATCGAGTCTGGTCGGATATATAGTGTCGCTGTTTGATCGCCTCTCTTTCTGTAGATCGTTGGTGATACAGAGCTTTTTTTGTGATCATACAGCAACAGTTAAACTTGCCTGTAACGACACTTCGTTGAATAGAATAATGCTATTTGTGGTTCTGATCATAATCATGTGTCTTCCTGTTATATTCATCGCAGTCACATACGCTTGCATTGCCATCGCACTAATTCGGATTTCATCTGCACAGGAACGCCTCAAAGCGATGAAAACTTGTACTTCTCATCTGATCCTAGTGGCTGTTTTCTTCATGCCGATAACAGGCATCACTATAGCAGGATTCACCAGATACATTGATCCTGATATCAGGATGATAAACTCCTGCATGACGTTGCTTGTGCCCGCTCTGTTGAATCCTATGATATACTCTTTAAAGACAGATGAAGTGCTAAGCTCAATTAAGAAGCTTTACAAAAGAAACTGGGTTGTTGTTGTAAATATGAACCAACAGCTGAAGACCAAACGGTGACGCGCAAACACTCTCATCAGAAATACACACACACACTCCCCCGTCCACCAGACAATGTCATGAGATGTAGAGAAGATCCTAGTGTTTAATAAATGTTCAATAAACATTTGTCTGATAGTGTGTTGTTGTTGTTTTTTTGTTTTTTTTACTTTGTGTAAGGTCACTTGAATATGTTTTAATTTTTTCCTGTGTCAGTGAAGCCAAGGCAGCAGCGGCTAAAATCATAATGGTTCAAAATAAATTATTTTCTAAACATAAAACACCATATTGCACGGTTTCCTATTATAATGACATATTTGGGAAGAGGACAAAAGTGTCACGGTGATGAAGAAATTCGCTGGAAACAAATTTCTGGAGTGCTCAACTACAGAGAGTGCAAAGACAATGTGGCACACTAAGGGACGGCCTACGATGCGTACATGGAGAGAGGTGAGCGATCATTAATCTAATCGAATGATGCCAAAAACTGGCACGAAATAGACGGAAACAAAACTAGCAACACGTCATGTAAACAAGATTACAAAATGAAACAGGAAGTGACAAAACAGAGTCCAGACGAGTCGTCACAGAGTTACACATGTTTGCATTGCCATAGCACCAGTACAAATTGCGTCTCCAACGTGAGGCGCAGGCCGCAATGGGGTTAGGATCACTCTAGCAGTATTCATCACTTTCATTCACTCTAATCCTAACGTTGAGATTAAAAATTGGCAGATGAATTTTTGGATTACGGTATGTTATGAATTCATTTAATTTTGGAAAGAACTTGAAATACGGTGTCTTCGAAATGCAACATTTTACTTTCGAATGTTAAAAACACAAATAGTAATTACTTGGCAT
Source organism: Brotula barbata (assembly GCA_900303265.1). Classification (NCBI taxonomy): domain Eukaryota; kingdom Metazoa; phylum Chordata; class Actinopteri; order Ophidiiformes; family Ophidiidae; genus Brotula; species Brotula barbata. Next base: position 14,613 of record OMNV01026371.1, on the reverse strand, counting down.
CGGGGTTCAGCTTGGCAAAATGCAACTTGGGTCGGGGAGCAAAGTGAACCATGTTGGAGAATCCATGTACAATGGTGAGTATGAGAGAGAAAGAAAGGACAGTTCTTTACTGACGCCCACAGGGAAATCATTTCTCTGCATTTAACACATCCTAACTATGAGGAGCACTCACATGCATATGGAAAACACTAGCGCCCTAGTACCGACTCAACATCTTCCGCCTAGCACCTTGGTTAAGGACAAACGCAGGAGTCATTAGCCTAACGCATGTTTTTGTGGATTTGGGGTACCAGAGCACTTGTAGGAAACCCACGCAACAACAGGGGGAACGTGCAAAATCCACACAAAAAAAGTGTGGTTGACCCAGGGACATGGGACCCCCAGGATTCTGTTGCTGCGAGGGAACAGTGCTAACTACTAAGCCACCGTATAGTGTTTCGTGGTCTTACCTTTGGATGGAGGCAAACCGGTGACGAAAGCAAAGTCATCCAGGACCGTGGTGGTACAAGAAGGGGATGGACCAGGCTTGCAGTAGGATATCTGGGGAACATTGTTTCTGGCACACTCAGGACAGGCTGCTACGTAGTGCTTGATATCTTTCTCCATTATGGGCCATCAGAAACACTGCCACACGACAAACTGCATCCCATGCGCTCTGCTGTGGCGAGAGATGAGGATGGTGAGTGCCCGATGAATAACCTCAGAATGGAGAGCATATACAACAAATTCAGAGGGTATCCAAACCGGGTACTTGAACATTGTCTGGAGCCTGCATCACTTTGGTCTCAATGTCCCAGATAACTGCCCCTGCTGCAGAAGAAGAATGTGAGAGGGTGTCATGGAGGTACATTTGGGGTCAAATACACACGACAAAATGTTCGGTTTCTGATTCCTGGAGCCTGGATAATAGGAAGGAGTGAAATTAAATCAGTTGAAAAACAGAGTCCAGCTATCTTGTTGGGCATTTTGCAAAATAAGGCATGAGAGAATTACACTTTGAGCCAAACTCTGTCAACATCCCACACGTGATCTTGTGACATAGGTTCATGTTGTCCCGTGTCCCAGAATATAATTATCTGGTCTCACATGCTATAACCACACACACTTTACTGAACTGAACACTCCATGTTGTCTGAGGTGAGTTTTATTACAGATACCTTTCCTATACACTGAAACCATTTAATCTATTATTATATGTTCTTTTTCTGTCCAAGAGACACCTCGTTGAATCCTATTACATACTCTTTGAAGACAGAGGAAATACTGAGCTCAATGGAGAAGCTTTACAAAAGATATTTTGTTGTTAATGTAAGTACGGAAAAACGGCTGATGAGCAAACGGTGATTAAGCCAACACTCTCATCAGTGATAGAGGAGACTCCCCATTATTCAAAAGAGGTATGCTGGCTGAAAATTTTTGGGTTCAATAAATGGCAAATAAATGTTCGTATGAGAGTATGTATTGTATTTCATTCTACATGTGTTTAGTAGCCAAGGTGACAATGGCAATTTCTTGTGTCCAGATGATGGTCACAGATGGAGGCAAACCTGTGGTAGAAGAGAGTAAAGGGAGGGGGTACCTGTCATTGATGGTTATGTTGTTTGGTCCCCTGGTAGTCATATCATGGAGAAAGAGTCTTGTCCTTTCCACTCGAGAAAAATCCAGCTCCTTCTAGAGACAAGGAAGGACAGACGATGCTGGCTGCCATGAATGACTCCATGTGCTCCTTCCTGAATTTCGGGAGCAGAGAGATAGTAGAGCTGCTCCCTGGGATGTGAGGAGCCAGACAGCAGGTTAATGGCACAATCATAGGGCAAATGTGTTGGTAAAGAGGAAGTTTTGGCCTTGTTGCAGACCCTTAGATTAGGTAGCATGAGGGAACCTAAGAAAGGTCAGGAAAATCAGTCAACATTATAGAGGTCCCTTGCCATTCATGATTGATTCATGAATCATTTTATACTAATATTTGATGGTGTTTTAATCTTGTATGAACTATGCTTTTGTGAATTGACATCTAACGTAACAGTTTTCTACATCAAAAGCGCTCACTGTATCATTATATTTGCTTATGAACTCACAGAACATTGAAATTAAAAAATGTATATCAACAGTGATTATTGTATGGCTCATTTGAAAACTTGTTCCCGTATCGTGCAGATGTTGTGCTTTAAAAAATGTATTTCAGGGATAGCAGCATGAATAATATTGTCTTAAACGTTGGCGTGCTACCGACGCTAGCATGTCCGTCAATGTTAGCATGCCAGCAACAGCTCGTGTTAGCACGCTCGCAACGATTAGCGTTAGCGCGTTAGCAACGATTAGCGTTAGCGCAGCATCAGCGCGCTAGCAACGGTTAGCGTTAGCGCGTTAGCAACGATAACCGTTCGCGCGCTACCAACGATAACCGTTAGCGCGCTAGCAACGATTAGCCTTAGCTAATCCCTCATTTAAAAGTTAAACTACGTCGCCAAAAACATTCCCTCATCCTTTCAGTCATTTTTTTACAGTTTACCATAGACATAAATCTCTAAAACATGCAACACTGCTCATTCATTCAACCTACTTTGACACAGATAAAGGCACGGGACTGTTGTTTGATTTAGCTAATTGTATTATTTGAATTAGCGTGTGCCATTTTAACTATCACAAAAGAGGGAAAACTTATTTTACACTACAAACAAATTTAACGTTTTAAAAACTTACTAGCTAACTAAAAACTCTTTACTCAGTTAAACCAACATTCTCCGTTAATGTGTTTTTGTTTATAGTCATCTTACTACAGCTATATAAATGTACCATTTATAAAGACATGTTCTTCATCCAGTGTACTCTCTGCTGACTCACCACCTATTAATCACTTCCTTCACTCTATTACTATTTTCAATTAATCATCATCATCATCATCATCATATTATTATTAGTATTAGTATTATTATTATTAGTAGTAGTAGTAGTAGTATTATATATTAATTGATTAATAATAATAATTCTTATTAATAATAATAATTAATAATAATAATAATTAATAATAATAATAATAATAATTATTATTATTATTGTTATTCTCTTGTGGCTTGGGGTCAAGATAGATAGATAGATGGATAGATGGATAGATAGATAGATAGATAGATAGATAGATAGATAGATAGATAGATAGATAGATAGATTCAAGTCATCCAGAAGTACAGACTATATAGAACAATATAACACCATAGGTGACAGAATCAACAAAATAGTGACGTGAGAAAATTACACGGTGAACCAATCTCTGTCACCATCCCACATGTGAAGCTGTGACATGTTCTCCCAGGTCCCAGAAGATAAATATCCGGTCTCACATGGTATAACCACGCACACTTTACTCAACTGAACGCTCCATGTTGTCTGAGGTGAGTCCGATTGCAGCTACCTTTGCTATACAATCAAACAATTTCATCTTTTGTAATAGTTGTCCCATCAATTTGGCAAATTAGAGTTTAAACTAGGTACATCTCCAATGGCATCAGAAGAGAAAGCTGTTTTCATAAATAATGCTACGTTTGTCCGTCCTGAGAAATTCTACCTTGCTGGGTTTTCCGACCTCCCTCATGAGAAGTATTTCTATGTCTTCCTGTGTTTTGTCTATATTTTCTCTGTTCTTGGGAATGTCTTCCTACTCTCTGTTATCTACACGGTCAAAACTCTTCATACTCCTAAATACCTGATTGTTTGTAACCTGGCTTTCACAGACTTGTGTGAGAGCACTACTCTCATCCCAAAGATATTGGACACTTTTCTGTTTAATAGGAGATATATTGTCTATGAGGCCTGTATAACTTATATGTTCTTTGTTTATTTCTTTGCAAGTGTTCAGTCATGGACTCTTGTCACCATGGCATATGACAGATTAGTGGCAATTTGCTTCCCTTTAAGATACCACAGTCTTGTAACAAAACAAATTCTTGCTGCAATGTTGTTGTTTTCATGGTGTTTTTTATCAAGTCTAATCGTATTTATAGTGTCACTTTTTGATCGCCTCTCTTTCTGCAGATCGTTGGTGATACAAAGCTTTTTTTGTGATCATGGACCAACATTTATACTTGCCTGTAATGACACCTCTTTAAATAGAAAAATGCTATTTGTCGTTCTGATCATACTCATGTGTCTCCCTCTTATATTCATCGCAGTTACATATGTTTGCATTGCCATCGCACTAATTCGGATTTCATCAGCACAGGAACGCCTCAAAGCGATGAAAACTTGTACTGCGCACCTTATCCTAGTGGCTATTTTCTTCCTGCCTATAATAGGTACCACTATAGGGAGCCTAACCAAAGACCTGCATCCAACTGTCAGGATGATAAACTCCTGCATGACACTCATCATCCCTGCTTTCCTGAATCCTATTATATACTCTTTGAAGACAGATGAAGTACGTAGCGCAATCAAGAACCTTTACAAAAGAAATTGGGTTGTTAATGTGAATATGGACAAACTGATGATCAAAGAGTGACTGAGAACCATAAACGGCAAATAAATGTCTGTCTCATAGTATGTCAATTACATGAGAGATCACACTTTGAAGTATACAGTGTTAAAATTAGACTTGTGTGTAAGCACTGGCCTTATCTTGTTCAATCCCGATCAGTGTCGCGGTAGCAAAAGTGCCAACACACCAGCCCAGACGTCCCTTTCCCCAGCAACCTCCTTGTTCAGTTACCTAGGGGATCGCTAGGCGTTGCCCAGGAAATGGTAAAGCAAGTGGCTCGGGAATGCAACGTCTGGGTTGCTCCAAGAAATGTAATTTCTCCAGGATGTCCTGGTTGCGCTCTGCGGTCTCCTCCAAGTCGGATGCGTCCATTATACCTTCAAACCGTAGCATCGAGGGGATATTCTCACAAGTTGCCTGAGCCAGTGGCTTTGCTCTGAGGTTCTCCCGGGCCGAGGAGCTCCTCACCTTATCATGGAGATCGAACCCCCTACCCTATGGAGAAACCCCATTTCAGCCACTTATGACCGCAGTCTCATTCATTTGGTCAACACCATGACTGTAGATGGGGCTAGGAACGAAGTCCTGTCAGAGAGATTTCGTCCTGGCTCAGCTCCCTCTTCACCGCTACAGTCCGATATAGCACCGATATCGTCCCCATCCTGCTCCATTTCCTTTTGTAAATAAACATTCTTTTTGCATCTAACCTGGTCATGTGTCCCTCATTATGTTATGGTTTTGAGCCCATTGTAACAACAGGCAAAGATTCGAGACGAAAGGGTTCCGCTAGCACGTAGTGGTAGCAGAGACAGTGACAGGTGAGGAGCAAACTTGACGGTATGACCTAACACATTTGTGTGAGGGACTATTAGGAGAATTGGCAACAGGTGCGTGATGTAGCTCATGTCTCTGAGACAGCAGTTGTGACAGTTCTGCCCTCAGCAGATGGTTCATTGATACTAGTCCACTGAAACTCTCATCATGGAGAGTGGGCTGGAGACAATGATTAATGCCGACTCCAAACCTAATCAGATTCAATTTTGTGGCTGTTTGGCTAGCACGCTTAGATTAGCTGTAATGCTGGAAGCTCTTTTGTGTGTATCTCTAATACATTAGTTTTAAAACCAATAACACAAAACAGCATAGAAAAGCATTATAAGGCCACATTTGTGCAAAACAAAAACTATAAGAATGAAAATATTTTAACTATATAAAGCTCACACAAACTTGCGTATAACACTAGAGTACACCTTCACGATATCTAGAAGTACTGTATGTAACTTTTTATTAAATCACTTGCATTTTGTCGACCATTAGACCGCATAACATTCTCTAAATTAATGTAAGGAACCAGTAGCCAAATGCACATGTATCCCATAAAGTTTCTGGTAAGCCAATGTCTGGTTGACGTCATCAGCCTCAGCAAAACAATAATATCAGGTAGTCCTATTTTGGATCAACATCCCACAGGTGAGCATGTGACACAGCAACGTGCATTTCTGTTGCTACAATGTGGAAGTGGAAAAATATAAATGTCCAGGTCTCAAATGATACAACCGCAGACACGTTTGACTGCACTGGACTTCACGTTGTCTGAGGTGAGTTTGATTAATGCTACCTTACATCTACTGTCAAACCGTTGAATTATATTTTATCTTTTTTTAGCAAATAGTTCAGATAAGAGAAGTCCGCAATGGCACCAGAAGAGAGAGCTGCTGTCGTAAATAATGCTACGTTTGTTCGCCCTGAGGAATTCTACATTGCTGGGTTTTCCAACCTCCCTCATGAGAAGTATTTCTATGTCTTCCTGTGTTTTGTCTACATTGTCTCTGTTCTTATGAATGTCTTCCTCCTTTCAGTTATCTACATGGTCAAAACTCTTCATACTCCTAAATACCTGATTGTTTGTAACCTGGCTTTCACAGACTTGTGTGAGAGCACTACTCTCATCCCAAAGATATTGGACACTTTTCTGTTTAACCGGAGATATATTGTCTATGAGGCCTGTATAAGTTATATGTTCTTTGTTTATTTCTTTGCAAGTGTGCAGTCATGGACTCTTGTCACCATGGCATATGACAGATTCATAGCAATTTGCTTTCCTTTAAGATACCACAGTCTTGTAACAAAACAAAGTCTTGTTGTTATTTTGTTGTTTATATGGGGTTTCCTATTGAGTCTTGTTGCATACATATTTTCACTGTTTGATCGCCTCTCTTACTGTAGATCGTTGGTGATACATAACATTTTTTGTGAATATTCATCAACATTTAAACTTGCCTGTAATGACACTTCTTTAAATAGATTAATGACGTTTGTTGTTTTGATCATACTGATGGTTGTTCCACTTGTTTTCATCGCAGTTACATATGGCTGCATTGCCATCGCATTAATTCGGATTTCATCAGCACAGGAACGCCTCAAAGCGATGAAAACTTGTACTTCTCATCTGATCATAGTGGCTGTTTTCTTCCTACCAATAATCAGTGCCACTTTAGCAGAAATAATCAAAGGTATTCATCCCAATGCCACGATTATCATCTCTTGCTTGACGTTCATCATTCCTGCTTTCTTGAATCCTATTATTTACTCTTTAAAGACAGAGGAAGTATTTAGCTCAATTAAGAAGCTTTTCAAAGGTTGGCTTGTTAAAACAAAAGTGATGAACAAATGCTGATGTACCAAAGATGGACAACTCTTATTGCTGCTGTACTGACGTACACAGAGAATGGTTCGAAGAATGCTACATTTGTTTGCCCTGAGAAGTTCTACCTCACTGGGGTTTCGAACGCCCCTCGTGTGAAGTATTTCTGTGTGTTCTTGTGTTATGTCTACATTGCGACTGTTCTTGGGAATGCCTTCCGTTTCTCACTTAACAACCAGGCCAAAACTCTTCATGCACCAAAATACTGTCACTTTTCAAAAATGAACTTCTGAGACAGTTGAAATTTTGTCTAAAATACGGCCAGGTTTTGTCGAATTGTCGTCAGCAAAACTGAATATATAAATATTCTGCATTTGTTGGTTTTTTATCGACCTTCAATTAGCATTTAGCAATCAGGTATCTATGATAGATAATGCCATTATTGTCGTTCCTGTTCATAATAATAATAATGATAATAATATATGTTATGCGGTTAAAAAGAATTCATCTATGGATTTACATTACACAGTATTTACAAAAGGCTTTTTGTGACGAAACAGAATTGCCCATGTTCTACGTAAATTATAATCTGCGGCTTTTTGTGTAAAAGATGTCTACATCTGTCCTCTTAATTGTAAATCAAACCTATGTGTAAGTGTTTCTAAATAAATACGTGGGTTGCGTTCATGAACTTTCTTGTGTCAGCGCATACTTGATTTATAACCGTATGTATTGTCGACTTTCTGTCGCTATAACAGACGGTTTAGAAAGTCTCAGTGGCCACACAGTAGACTGAAGTTTTGATAAAATGCTAATTTCTTACAGTCTTTTCACAGAGAATAATCTATCTTTTCCGAAATTCGATAGCAGCAGGTACCATTATTCAATCTGGATTTTCAACCTTAACATACTTCGACCCTAAGTGCATCTCTTTGCCCTGGCAAATAGTAACACACGGTTTGGTGGAAATGCAACAAATCAGCTGCAAATTCCAAAATGGTAAAGAAGTGTTCAACCTGTCAATGTGGTCTAAGAGACGAACTGTAAAGAAAAAAGTGTGTACACAGAGTGGGGTGAAAATGAGGGAAATTTGCAGAAAGTGGCGATAGAGCCACATTTCATTGAAACAGAAAAACAGACTGTAAAAAGACCCATAACTGATGTTTATGAATGACAGAAAGAGTTAATGCAACTGAATTTGCCCTTGACGTGACGTTAAACCTGACAGTACCTTTAATGAAGATGACCCAAAATGTCTGAAGTAATTTACGCAGTCCTTACTCCTTATCTCTGACCTCACTGGCTCTGCTACTTCACCGAGGTGTGTGTGGAAGCTCTGAGCCAGAAAGCAGAGGTGGTCAGGGCCCAGGCTGCTCTAAAGGCTACTGTCAGCATTACGTGGAGACTTAAGGGCATGCTAAGAAGAAATCTGGGACCAAAGAGGGCCACAGAAATATGGGCACAGTAAGAACCTAGTTGAAGAAGCTAATGTTAGCTTCCATATTGCTGATGTAGCATTGCATTGTCATTCTTTTTCACGTTCTTATTTTGCATTCAACCCCACCTGAGTTTCTAACCTTTGCTATTTAGCACTCGTATTAATTCTCGTCGTCTCCACCGGCTGACTGACTCATAGCTTTTGTCAGTGTGCATTGTTCTGCCATATGAAAAGAGAAAGACAGAAGGGTACTTTATTGAACCCCTTAGGGAAATGAATTCTCTGCATTCTTACCCATCTTCAACGAGGAGCAGTGTGCAGCCAACGCACGCAAACACACACATCAGTGCCCGGGGACCAACTCCAGATCTTCTACCTTGCCTTGGTCAGGGACAATGGCAGGGGTGATTAATCTAAGGTCCATGTTTATGTGGGTGGGAACCGGAGCATTCAGAGGAACCACACGCAGAGTAGTCAGATAAGTGTAACTTTTGTCGCTGGGACAGCCTCTTCTACAGTCGCACTTTGCTTGGACACCATGATTTTATTGTCAGTGAGCCACTCAGAGCCTCTTTCTGGTCATCTATCTTCCACTAGGTCAACTTGACACCTTCATTGATGGGCTGGACATGTTGCTGTCTTCCCTGGTCGCCCACTTGTGATTCTTGGTAACTTCAGCATCCACCTGGACAAGCCTCCAGCGTCCTGTCTCACGTGATATCATTTGGCCTGTAGTGCTTAGTGACATCTACAATCCACGGAGCTGGCAACAAGCCAGACCAACTCATTCACCAGAACTGCATCGCGAGTGACTCAACTTGTACTCCCTTACATACGTCCGATCACTTCGTCCTGCAGTTCAACATGTCTAGTGCCATGTCTCCTCCACAATCTCAACCTCTTCTCCACCTCTTCTCCACCTCTGGCAGAACCGTCACTGCCTGTCTTCGAGTCAGAAGACAGACTACCAGTCCCTACTCACCACTGTCACTCTTCTGACCTCTCTGTAGTCAAGACATCCTACTACCTGAGAGGTACTAAAGCTCCTATTCTTCAACAAACCCATCACCTGCCTTCTTGACCCTATCCCATCCGGCCAATCCCCGGCTATCACTGGTAAATTGGTAAACGGGGGTGCAATTTGGGGTGAGGGTCTTGCTCAGAGACCTTCGTCATGGGGGATCGAAACGGCAACCCTGCCAATGCGACCACCCTCTGTACACAACCTTGCCAGGTGCTGCCACTCAGGCACGTGGATTCTCTTTCCACTGCTGACAATACCCAGCTGTCATTCCCTCTGGACGATGTCAAGGACTCACAGACGTTTCAGCCCAGTTGAAGGATTGTCCTCTTCACCTCAAAAAAACAAAAACAAGCTGATGTCTTGTTGACATGGTAGCCAAGGCGCATCGGCAAAACAAACAACGACACAAGAGATAACACCTGTCCTAACGTCGCACACGTGATCCTGTGACGTACCCACATACATATAGAATATAAATGTCTGGTCTTAGATGGTGTAACCACACAATTCACTGAACGCTCCACGCTGTCTGAGGTGAGTTCCATTACAGCTTCCTTTCCGATACAATCAAACCATTTAATCCTATATTTCCTCTTTCTTTTTCTCTTTTTTTTGGGGGGGGGCTAATTTACATCTCAAAACAGAGAAGTCCACGATGGCACCAGAAGAGAAAGATGCTGTCGTAAATAATGATACGTTTGTTCGTCCTGAGAAATTCTACATCGCTGGGTTTTCCAACCTCCCTCATGTTAAGTATTTCTATGTCTTCCTGTGTTTTGTGTACATTGTCACAGTTCTTGGGAATGTCTTCCTCCTTTCAGTTATCTACACGGTCAAAACTCTTCATACTCCTAAATACCTGATTGTTTGTAACCTGGCTTTCACAGACTTGTGTGAGAGCACTACTCTCATCCCAAAGATGTTGGACACTTTTCTGTTTAATAGGAGATATATTGCCTACGAGACCTGCTTAAGTTATATGTTTTTTGTTTATTTCTTTGCAAGTGTTCAGTCGTGGACTCTTGTCACCATGGCATATGACAGATTAATAGCGATTTGCTTCCCTTTAAGATACCACAGTCTTGTAACAAAACAAACTCTTGCTGCTATCTTGCTGTTTTCGTGGGGTTTCTTCTCGAGTCTAATGGGGTACGTGGTTTCAATCTTTAACCGCCTCTCTTTCTGTAGATCCTTGGTGATCCAGAGCTTCTTTTGTGATCACGGACCAACGTTTAGACTCGCGTGTAACGACACTTCGTTGAATCTGTTAATGGCGTTCATTGCTTTTGCCGTCCTCATGTGTCTTCCTCTCATGTTCATAGTCAGCACCTACGTCTGCATCGCCGTGGCGCTAGTTCGGATTTCGTCGGCGCAGGAACGCCTCAAAGCGATGAAAACTTGCACTTCTCACCTGATCATAGTGGCTGTTTTCTACCTGCCGATAATGGGTTCTAACATAGCAACAATGAGCAGCTACATGCATCCAAACGCTCGAAACATGAACGCCTGCATGACGCTCATCATGCCCGCTCTGTTCAACCCTTTTATTTACTCTTTGAAGACGGACGAAGTGGTCAGCTCAGTCAAGAAGCTTTACAGAAGTACTTGGTTAAAACCGCAGAAAATAGCTCACAAACAGCACGTTCAAAATGAACCGCTGACATAACTGTTGTAAAAGGTGCAAAATGTGGGAAAAAGTTCCCTTTACTGGCGTTAAATAGTAAGATTTGATCACTGAAAAGTCAAACACACACACACCTGGATGTGCAAAGGCTCTATTTGAACGTTTTGAACAGACTGTCTGATGTTTTCGTGTACGAAACGATGAATATTTCTGGACACAGATGTATGGAAATCACCTCCAACATTGCTTGTTTGAGTTACTTAAAGGTGACAATCATCAATAAACACGTAAATAAATCTTTGTGTGTGTGCGTGTGTGTTAGTAGATCAGTCACTGCAGCAGTATGGGTTCACTTGTATCGTTTATGTATTTTTTTGTGATACTTGTCAACTTATGGGGGTTTATTCCGACTGTACTTCTGTGCCAGTCACGGAGTGTCATGTCACAAACACCACGTTCGAACATAAGGGTGTTCATAAGTGTACCTGGTACCAGAATACCCTAGGTCAAAGGTCTACGATCGATTTTGTAATCGTATAAGCAGAGCTGCGACTGTTTGTTTCGGACACTTGGGTAAAGAGAGGGGCAGAGCTGTCAACTGATCACCACCTGGTGATCAGTTGCGTCAGATAGTGGGGGCGGCCACTGAACTGACCTGGAAAGCCCAAACAAGTAGTGAAGGTTTGAGGGGAATGTTGGTGGAAGAACCTGTCCGGAACACTTTCAACTCACACCTCCGAAGGAACTTCACCTGCATCTCGCGGGAGGCCTTTGACATGGAGTCCGAGTGGACCCTGTTCAGGGCCTCCATTATTAAACCGGCTGCTTTGAGTTGAGGCCAGAAGGTTGTTGGTGCTTGTCGGAGCAGCAAAGAAGAACCCGCTGGTGGACACCGGCGGTAAGGGAAGCCGTCAAGCTGAAGAAGGAGGCCTTTCGTGCCCGACTGGCACAGGGGACCCCTGAATCAGTTGAAAGATACCGGCAAGCCAGAAGGACTGCGACTTCAGTGGTTGCGGAGGCAAAAACTCGGGCGTGGTAGGACTTCGGGGAGGACATGGAAAATTACTTTAGGCCAGTACCCAATCTGTTCTGGTAAACCATCTGACGTATCAGGAACGGGAGGCAGTCCTTAGCCCAAGCTGTCACTAGACGGGGCAGGGAGCTGCTCACCCTGACAGGTGGCATCGTTGGACGGTGGAAGGAGCACTTCGAGGAACTCCTTAACTCGCCTTCCATGCCAATCCGAGAGGAGGCAAGGATGGAGGGCTCGGGTGGGTGAGGTGCCATTTCCCTGGTGGAGGTCACTGAGGTAGTCAAGAAGCTCCACACTGGCAAAGCACCGGAAATGGATGAGATTTGACCCGAGATGCTGAAGTCCCTGGATGTTATAGGGCTGTCATGGCTGACAAGCCTATACAATCTCGCACGGAGGTCGGGGACAGTACCCCTGGACTGTCAGACGTGGGTGGTGGTTCCAATTTTCAAGAAAGGGGAATGGGGGGGTGTGTTCCAGCTACAGAGGAATCACACTCCTCAGCCTTCCAGGAAAGTCCATGCCAGGGCGCTGGAAAGGAGACTCAGACCGAGAGTCTAACCTCTGATTCAGGAGGAACAATGTGGGTTCTGCCCTGGTCGTGGAACAGTGCACCAGCTTTTCTCTCTTGCACGAATACTAGAGGGGGCGTGGGAGAATGTGTTCTCCACCTCTGGCAGAACCTTCACTGCCTGTCTTCGAGTCAGAAGACAGACTACCAGTCCCTAGTCACCACTGTCACTCTTCTGACCTCTCTGGAGCCAAGACCTCCTACTACCTGAGAGGTACTAAAGCTCCTATTCTTCAACAAACCCATCACCTGCCTTCTTGACCCTATCCCATCCGGCCAATCCCCGGCTATCACTGGTAAATTGGTAAACGGGGGTGCAATTTGGGGTGAGGGTCTTGCTCAGGGACATTCGACATGGGGGACCGAAACGGCAACCCTGCCAATGCAACCACCCTCATCACTATCGTTTTCTGCATCCTGCCAGTCCACATCATTAACACCTTTCTCGCTTCTGGGTCTTGCCCGATCCCGTTCAAGATGGTTTAGGATACCCCTCTGCTCAAAAACATCTTCTGCCAACCCGTCGCTCCCTGAGAACTATCAGTTCCTCCTCATACATTGCATTGAAATGGTGTGAATTCTACCAAACAAGGTGATTCTTCCCAGAGGACACAGAGATGTAGGGTGTTGGAGTGACAGACCTTACAAACATGGCACCTTAGGGACCACTGCCTTGCCCCCCTCCTCTTCTCTCTGTACACAACCTTGCCAGGTGCTGCCATTCAGGCACGTGGATTCTCTTTCCACTGCTGACAATACCCAGCTGTCATTCCCTCTGGACGACGTCACGGACTCACAGACCTTTCAGCCCAGTTGAAGGATCGTCCTCTCCAACTCAAAAAAAAACAAACAAGCTGATGTCTTGTTGACATGGTAGCCAAGGTGCATCTGCAAAACAACGACACGAGAGATTACACCTGTCTTAACGTCGCACACGTGATCCTGTGACGTACCCACATACATACAGAATATAAATGTCTGGTCTTAGATGGTGTAACCACACAATTCACTGAACGCTCCACGCTGTCTGAGGTGAGTTCCATTACAGCTTCCTTTCTGATACAATCAAGCCATTTAATCCTATATTTCCTCTTTCTAATTTACATCTCAAAGCAGAGTCCGCGATGGCACCAGAAGAGAAAGATGCTGTCGTAAATAATGCTACGTTTGTTCGTCCTGAGAAATTCTACATTGCTGGGTTTTCCGACATCCCTCATGAGAACTATTTCTATGTCTTCCTGTGTTTTGTCTACATTGTCACAGTTCTTGGGAATGTCTTCCTCCTCTCTGTTATCTATACGGTCAAAACTCTTCATACTCCTAAATACCTGATTGTTTGTAACCTGGCTTTCACAGACTTGTGTGAGAGCACCGCCCTCATCCCAAAAGTATTGGACACTTTTCTGTTTGACCGGAGATATATTGCCTACGAAGCCTGTATAAGTTATATGTTCTTTGTTTATTTCTTTGCAAGTGTTCAGTCGTGGACTCTTGTCACCATGGCATATGACAGATTCATAGCGATTTGCTTCCCTTTGAGATACCACAGTCTTGTAACAAAACAAACTCTTGCCGCTATGTTGCTGTTTTCGTGGGGGTTCTTATCGAGTCTAATGGGGTACATGGTTTCAATCTTTGACCGCCTCTCTTTCTGCAGATCCTTGGTGATCCAGAGCTTCTTTTGTGATCACGGACCAACGTTTAGACTCGCGTGTAACGACACTTCGTTGAATCTGTTAATGGCGTTCATTGCTTTTGCCGTCCTCATGTGTCTTCCTCTCATGTTCATAGTCAGCACCTACGTCTGCATC
>OMNV01026370.1:0-17681 GCA_900303265.1 Brotula barbata | reverse complement strand
CAATCGGCCTAATTACCTTCAGGTCTAATCTGTGTTTAAAACCTGCTGTTGATGGGCTTTAATTAGCCACGCGTGGCGGGAAAAGACTCAGATGTTTGTCATTCAACTTTGTATGTGTGGGAATGAGCCAATTGGAGGCAATAGATCTAATTTGATTATTAATTCATCTCTGAATCTCACAGACCTGCACTGGTGGAACCAACATCAGTTCCTCGTGTGTCCAGTGGGGGGCACTAGCTTTCTTGTTTTTCTTCTTCGTCACAAATTCACTCTACGGGTCGGGGGATGTTTCCTCCGACGCCTTATTCAATTTGCCGTATCAAACGACTGTTCTTTGGCTCCTCCCCCTCCATCCCTTTTTGTTCCTCTTCTTTTGTAGCTTTGACAACCAAACGTTGTCTTCCTTCCCGCGCTCAGACTCCACTTTGATTTTTTTTTTTCCCGTCACGCAGACGTTTGTACGGCGTGCAGTCTGAAAACTAAATTACTCTCACCTCCATCGCCGTAGGAAAGAAGAGAAGAGTTGATTCTGCGACGCTCAGATCTTAGTTTGACAAGAACATTCGAGGGAAGTGCGAGGCCGGGATTATTAGACGGTTTCCAGCGTGTTTTCTGTCGATCATCCTCAAAGTCGCATTCCCGCACATGCGAACACGCTCGCCTACCGCGAGAGGAAAACACCAATCGTTCCCCCCGTGTAGGACGCGTGGGAATGAGAGCAGCCTGAGGGGACCGTGGGACGTCTAGGACATTTTAAAACGTCAACAGAGACGTCAACAAGTACACTGAGGATTCTCTGGAAGAGGTCGATAATCGGGGGAGTTTTGGGTGACAGTGGTTCGGTCGTCAATCCGTAACGTTGGCCTCCTTTCATCCGTTCACCCAGACTCCCCGTATGTTCTGCCGTCTGAAGATTCCACGGGAATGCCCAGATGTGCTGGCACGTCTCTCCACAGCGTTCCCCTCAGGAGTTTCCCACACAGTCAGAGGGAGCCTTTCTCTGTTGTGAAAGTGAAAGTGATCACACTAATCTGCTTTCTTCCACCAACAATAAGCTCAGCAGACCTCAGGCTGGAACACAACATACTGTAGCCACAGATAAATCACATTCACTGGGACTGGAGCGCACCGTCAGCTCCGGCAAAACCCAAAAATACACAACTCGCACGGCGCTCGCACAATTTGGGTTTATTTACTGCAAACGAAAATCAGCGCCCGTTCACGGCAAAGACGCTGATAAAACTGAGTCTGGGTCGGAGCGACCGGGATATTCTCACGTCACGTGAACCGGAGCGAATGAATACTTTTCTTTCTTTTTCCATAAATATCCATTGATTTGTAGCTGTTGTGTCTGACCTGACACAGGCCACCTTCAGCCATGGAGGACGGAGAAGGACGGTTAGGATGCACCGATGAAGGCGTCCATGACTCTCTCCTCTCCCAGCTGAACTCTTGCTTCTTGCGCCGCGTGGCTGCTGTCCTCTTCTTTCCTCCTCCCGTTTACGCTCGGCGGCGAGTCGTCTGAGAACACAGCGCCAGGCTAACCTGTGAAAAGTGCTTAGATTTCCCCTTGGGTGGAGGTGAAAAGCGAGGAGAGTGACTGTCTGTGTCTTTGTTCTGGGGACGGAGCGGAGCATCATTGTTGTGGGTTTTGACCCGCGCCGCTCTTTGGCGCTCTGCTGTTTGACACGGGCACAAAGCTGATGCTGTGAAATCCAATGCAGTGTGGCGCTCTCAGCAGGCGTCCCAAACATTTAGCTATTAGCGTCAGACGACAGGAGGCTCCCCTCTCTCTCTCTCTCTCTCTCTCTCTCTCTCTGGTCCACTCTGTCTGACTGACCGGGCCTGCCTCTCCGTTGCCGTCTCAGCGTCTCCGCCTCCCTCGCCGTCGCTCAGACTTTGTGCCTTTTCACCACCTGCAGCATCATCAGCCTCTGTGTTTACCTGCATTTAATCCACAGTGTTCACAGCAGATGATGATGCCTATGTGGATCGAGAAAAGATTGATTGACAGAAGTGTGGGTGTCCTACAGTCTCTCTCTCTACATAGATGTATATAGATGGAAGTACAGGACGCAACGTTATTTCTATAGAAGTAAAAGGAAAGAATAAAAGTGGAAAAAATCTATAAAATGGAATAAAAGCAATGAAATGACCTTTAAACTCTGTTCAACAGTTTAAGATAGCTTAAAGTTGGTGTTCGTGATCCAGGGAACTTCCCACGACGTGTTTGGGTGGCGCTGTAATAATTTGACCTTTAATCATAGAATCCAAAATTCTGCGCTCATTTATCACTGATGAGATTTTCCCTTATTTTTTATAATTTTTGTCCAATTGGGTTCATTTCTGTGTCACTTCCTACAGCCGTGATGACAGATAATAGAACATAATATAATATAAGATACAACAAAACTCTGTTACTGTTGATGGATGTGGTTTATACAGAGATGTAGCTCATGTTGTAGCCTGAGCCTGATTGTTTGATTTTCACATTTCACCGTATTGATTAACGGTTAATTAGGGGTTTCCTGTGGGATAAATAAAACTTTACTGCATCTCGACATACAAACAGATGGTCTGCAGCCGCGTAAAGATGACAGGAAGCGCGGGCCTCCGCCGTGTTATCGTTGTGAAAAAAACGCGTTTGAGCGGCTTGATGGCCGAGAACGTTCTCATCAAGCCGTCGCAACGAATTTAACGTCTGTCCCTCCGGAGCACGTGCGGCCGCGCCCGGGACGCCGCGTCGGTTAAGACGCCGTGGGCAGGACGCGGCTCCGAACGATATCACCGCCGTCAAAGGGGAAATGACTTCCGCTGACGCCGCCAGATGCTGCCGATGTCATGGGTGCCTGAAATGTATTTTGCTTGGGATCGGCGTGATAATCGGACAATTAGGAGACTGATTGAGGAGAGGCCCCAGGAGGTCCCAGGAGAGCCCCAGGAGGCCCCAGGAGGCCCCGGGAGGCCACGACAACGGATGAGCTCACACCACACGCAGACTCATGGCTGGTGGCTCACACGTGTGTCACGCTGGTTTACAGTAATGTGTGCGGCTGGATGGAACCAAACGTGGATCACCTGGTGCAGGGCACAGGTTGGGTGTCTCTCTCTGCCCTGTTCTCTCTCTCTCTCTCTCTCTCCCTCTCTCTCTCCTTCTGATGAGACCCTGGTCACCCTTCCCCGCTTTAATCCCCAGTTATTGTTGTATGACACTTTTACATCCGTGGCACCGAGTGAACGCCGCCGTCAGCTATCGCCACACGATGTCATTTACATGTTGAGATGTTTGAAACACGGGGATTAGTCACGGGTCGGGAGCATTTCTTAATCCGTGTACGCACGCACGTCAACTATTGTAACGGTTCTGTTCCAAAGAACGCGACAGATGCGAGTGGCGCTAATGCCGCCATTTAACGCGTCGACTCGCACGGCGCCCACGGAGAGCCGCGGCCTTTGAATTCTGCCACTTCCTGCGTCCTATTAAACATCAAATCCACGTCGGTCCGCTCGCTCTAATCCCCGCAAAGCGGCAGAACCGGACACGTCCTCCGACCTCGTCGTGGTATTTATCGCCGTCAACCTTTTGTTGCGTCTCGCAGGCCCATTCAGCGGGGATCCTCCGTTTAGGATGCTGCGGCGTTACCAAAACAAATCATCGTAAAATCAGCAGACGCAACGCCATCAAAGATGTTCAGCCGCTTCACTTCATTATCTCTTCTTTAACGAGCAAAGGGAAGAGATGAGCACGCCGAAAACTTACCGGGGTAATTTGAACAAACAAACCGGTTGGAGGTGTCTGTGCGCAGCGAGAATATCGCAAACTCACGTCTCGTGTCACGTGTTCACCGCCCTGATCCTCCTCCTCCTCCTCCTCCTCCTCCTCGTCTTTGGTGTCCTAGCAACATTATCGGAGGACCAAATCTGTTTTTGAAATAGTTCATCTACAGTCGAGCTCCTGAAAACAGAGGTGAAGCTCGTTCTCCCTGCAGACTCCCAGCGCCGCTTGTACCAGTACCAGGCTGTACCGGTACCAAACCCAAACGGCTTCCTTCCTGCGTCGGGTCCAAACTGTCCTCCAAGTTTCATGGAAATCCGCTGAGAACTTATTGAGCCGTCCGAGAGGAGACGGCCCGAGAAAAAGCAGATACAGCCGGCGTTTTCTCACATTCCCCTCCTCCGCTTGTGTTGAGTTTTCATATCGGAAGCACAGAGCTGTAAATGCGGGTCC
The DNA here is from genome assembly GCA_900303265.1 of Brotula barbata. Taxonomy (NCBI): domain Eukaryota; kingdom Metazoa; phylum Chordata; class Actinopteri; order Ophidiiformes; family Ophidiidae; genus Brotula; species Brotula barbata. The sequence continues at coordinate 13,453 of OMNV01026370.1, read as the reverse complement.
GGGTCCTGTTGATACTGAGCGGCTGCAGGACTCCTGATAGAAATTCGACAATGCTGGCAGTTATTTCCAGCACTTGAGTGCCATCTTCAATATATAATATTGATGTGGAGCGAGCGTGTTTGGCACAGCTGCTCCTGTCTGTCGTTTCCACTCCCCTGCTCCCTAAAATCTCCCTCTGTCTGGCCTCTGATTGGCTCCTCGTGCGTTCCTTATCCGATCCAACTTATTTCCCCCCCCTGCGATGAGGGCCTCGCAGCCAGCCGCGGTTCGGGTGGAACCGTGGAATCGAACCGTCGTTTCTCGCTCATCAAACGCGTTGACCTCTCCGGATTAGACAACCTTTAAATAGCGCTGAAATGCGTCACGTCTGAACTTGTTTGTCTCGCGGTGAAAGCGGCTTGAATACCAAAACAGACTCTTTCCCGTGCATCCTCGCAGACGGACGGTTCGATGCTCCTCGGAGGATTTACTGGACATTTAGCTTCTAATATCCACCAAATTAAACTCTAACTCTCTTTCCCTTCTCTCCGTCCTCCCTCTCTCCCTCAGGAAATCCAGAATGGCTGCTGGGATTAACCTCTACTCTTGGTAGAACGACCCTGAAGTTCACCTCGGTTGGCGCCGGATCTCACATCCTGGGGGGATTCCATAATGTAAATTTATTTTGCCCTTTTTCTGCCCTCAAACCTCTGGATGTGAGCCATGAATCTTAAAGGATCTACCCGGACCGCAAATTTCTCGGATTGGATTTAGAAACCTTCCTTTCCAGAACCATCACGGCGGCAAGCGGCAGCGGCGTTGGCGGCGCGGGCGGGAGGACCTCTCCATTTTCGGGATAACTTTACAAACCCAGGCCACCATGCGGATATCCAGCTCCTCCTGTCTCTGTCCCGTCCTGGTCTGCCTCTGCTTCATCCAGAGGTGTTACGGGACGGGACACCACCTCCCCGCCAAAGTGCCCTCCAAGAACCAGACCAAACTTGCCAACGGGGAGACGGAGGTGCACCACAGACCCAAGCGTGGTTGGATCTGGAACCAATTCTTTGTTTTAGAAGAACACATGGGACCGGACGCTCAGTACGTAGGAAAGGTAGGACTCTGTTTCTGAACGTTCTGCAACTTTGAATCCCGTGAAGTTTGTTCGAAAGCCCCGATTTGGCGTTTTTTTTCCCTCCGCTCTCTTGTTTATTAAGTCATGTCTTACAGACGGAGCACGCTGCTCTTTGGAGGTAGATCGCCACGTCGGCATTTATACGTGCTCTTTTGGTCCTGTGATATGGAAATGTGGTCTGATTTGTGAAGCCGTAGAGACGGACGGCCTCCTCTGAAATAAAAGACAAAAAAATGTTTTATTCACCACAATTAAGGCGCGCCTCTCAGCACGTCCAGCACTCCGGGAAAGCAGCTATGGAAGAGTGGATTAAGTTAGAAAGAGAATAGCCCTCCACATCAAGCCATCTTTGAAATGAAATATTAGATTTGGTCTCTCCATGGGAAATGAGTCCAGATTTGATCTCTTGGTGGGAAATGAACCACTACAGTAAGAAATTGGACAGCAGAGCTCGAGGGACACGGTAAAGGCAAGGTGTTTGATAGTTAGAATATTTTGCAAATGTAATATCAGTGCGCTGTCCTTACTGAATGAATAATGGCAGCAGAGTCGGCCTTGGGTGTGAGGAGTGTGTCGCTGTCTGTTGAGCTCTCAGGAGCCGGGGAAGGATTCGTTTTTTTCTCGTTTTTGAGAAGGAATGTATGAGTATTCGCTCACCAAAAGCGGAATTCCTGGTTTTCACCCTGGCGGTCCAGGTTCCAGTTCATGGTGTGGAACTGCTCTCCTGAATCTCAATCACGCTCCTCGTACGTTGTCGTTTTTAAGTTTGAGCCTTAGAAAAGCGTTATGATAAACGTTTAGCCTTTTTGGTAGCAGCATGTCAAATCATCCCTCTTTGGATGAGATGAGATGAGACAAGATAACTGTATTTATCCTGCAGGACATTGTGCACTACGGCTCAGTAGTTTGTTACTCACTCAAATCAACAAAGTAAAACGTTGAAGATATTTGTAACAAACTAAGCCTCCGACTTCATGTGGTGTTCCATGGATCCATTCTACAGATGTCTCATGGACTCCCAGACCGGGTAAATCAGTGCCAAATATCCAAAATGATCCAACTTTCAAAAAAGTTTGGGCGTAAATGTCCTAAAAACAGAGAGATTTTGTCAAATTGCCAGCCCATCACTTTCACTTCTCTACCAATTATAAATAATAAGTCCCAGTCAGTATAATTTTCAATCTTTGCAGCTCTCTCCATCACCATGGAGATTCTGTTAACCCAGAGGGCCAATGGGCTCCGTCCAGTCTTCTCCGGGGATGCGATAGGCTGACAAACGAAAAACACACACACAGCAGTCATAGGGGGATCGTAGCCAAGACAGAGAGAGAGAGAGAGAGAGAGAGAGCGCGAGAAGAGAACGGAGGGCTTCTCCTCCTGTGTGAAATAAATGATTCACAATGTTTACAAAGGCAGGAAAGTGTCACCGAAATGCTTCGGTTTGTCTCCCACAGTCACAGGAGTGAGGGAAAGTGAGTGAATGTCCCTGCTTTAGTGTCTACTGGACCGTAAGCTGTGACCCCATTGGACCCTGAGTCAGTAACCGAGGTGAATTAAAGGTCTAATGTACTCGAGTACCAACGTAGAAGTACTCCGAAAGTCAGCGTCGGCCTCGGTTGGGGTTAAGGGTCACGTCGCAGGCTGTTTGTTGGTGGGCGTTAGCAACACTACGAGCCGCCGGAGGGACCCGGGCGAGTCCCGTCCTTGCAGATTGCCCGCCCTTATCGTCTGAAATGCGAAAATGTGTTCCTCCGCCGCGGCGATCATTATTCGAGGCACTCAGGCACAGGCTAATCCCTTCAACTGCACCGGCAGAGAAGGAGAATGAGAAAGGAACGCCGGTGCTCCGACGGCACGCGTGTCCGTATTACCATAACGCAATTTGAAGGGAAAATGAGGAACAGACGGAGGAGACTCGAAAAGACGACGAGGGGAGAAAATAACAGCAAATATCACTCACTGTGTTTATTGTTGAGTTTATTGAATGTTATTCATAAATATCCTCACAGGTTGACAAACCCGGGAAAGAAACGCTGTTTATGTTTTGGCAAATAAATGAGATGCATGGGTGAATACTAAAATCCCAACAATAACATCTCCTCGGCGTTTACGTGCCGTCGCCTGCTGCCAAAGATATGTGCGGAATATTCAAGGTGGCAGGAAGTCGATGTGCTAATTCAATGAAGGAGCAGAGCTGGAATCTGTTAATAAGGGCAGATAGAACGCTGACGTTTGCCTCATCTTCACCGTGGAGCTCAGCCAGTAGTTAACACTGTCGGCTCACAAGAACCGCATGGGTTCGAATCCAATAGGGCCCGCTCTGTGTGTGTGTGTGTGTGTGTTGTTTTTCCTTTGACACGCAGGTCAGATTGGACGAGAAGCGTTCAGGTCGTCTAAATGGACTGTGAAGGACTCCGTGTGCCTCTGCTAAACCGTTATTAACCAACACGGAGGGCATTTCAACCAAAACTAAATCACTGCAGTGCTTTCGTTCTCGGTAGCTAATGTGGCTAACTCAGCTGTAGCTCAGCTAAGCTAAGCTAAACCAAGGGCGTCTGTTGTCCAAAAAGTGTCCAAACGTGCAGCGAGTGTTGTTAAAATGACAGTTTTGCAAGAAAAGAATTTTAATCAGCAAAATATTGCAAAACAGAATCACAGTACATCATATAAGCAACTATATATACTAATAATATCATATCAGGAGGTCTTTGGTTATTCCCAGGCTTACTGATGTGTGTGTGTGTGTGTGTGTTAGTAAAACTGCAGTGTTTTTACGGTATGGAATTTGAAATTTTCCTTAAAATCTCCGTTTTGTCCGGCTGTGTTGGCCATAATTTATTCAGAATCCCCAGAATGCATCCTGATACATTTGTTATCTTTGGAAACCGAGGCTCCGACGGCGGCTCCTCTCTCTCCATCAGAGGTTAGACTTTCACATACTTCCACCTACTCGTCAGATTGCGAGGTAGAAAATAAAGATTTTCCCTCCGAGAAAAGTGTGTTCGCTGATAACGTTATCCGGGGCGAGATCACGAGCGAAGCATGTGACTGTGGCGTTCCTTAACCGCCGAGACTCCACGATATTAGCGGCATATCTAAAGTGTCAGATAATCAATACGCTAAGTGCGGGGAGGAGGAGTCACCCCTCTGGATTCGGGAGTCTTTTGGTCTGATATGATAAAAGCGATGAGCTGACTTTATTCTTAGCTTTAAGGGCCTTCTTGTTTTCTGAGTGTGTGTGTGTGTGTGCTGCTGATGAATGCAAAATAAACACAAACAGCTAATCCATGATGATAATAAAGCACTGAGAAGAAACACAAACATTATTAAGGAATCAATTTGACACGCATGTTTAAAGAGATGGGGTCTCCAGATGGTTAGCACAAAAAACATTTAATTACGTGGGTTGGGACTGAAGTGTGCGATGTCCTAATGTGGCCGGGAGACAGAATGACCCTTAATTAGACGAAGACAGGAGAGGAGGAGGAGGAGGAGGATTAATGCACCCGGCACGTACGGAGCTGCATTGTTTTTCCCCTCCCCTGGCTTGATTAAAAACTCCGGACATTACGGAGCAGCAAATGAGCAGTTTTACTCCGGAGGAATTGTCTTTGTCGATAATTGCCTTCATCAAAAGTTTTAATTTTGCATACAGACATTTCATGATAGGACACGTAGTAAATACAGCAGGAAGCACGACACAAATGGAATTCAATTACGGGTGCGGCTCACGCGAAAAGGAGAGTGTGCAAAGTCCGACGCCGACAGACAGCAGAGGGTTGATCTCTGGAGTTACCGCAACGATCTGGCTCGTTTACCTGCAAAACCTCCTCGTGCTTACGGAGATGCTAACTCTCATCGTGGCTCCGCAATTAGCCAAGACGCATGAAAACTCTTAGTACTTCGCCGGATCGAGGAAATTTCAAAATTTCAACCAGACAAAGGTGTGACGTGCATATTTGTACAGCCCGATAATCGGAATGGTCGTCTATGATCGCAGAAAAATGCCAGCTGGCTCCCAGCTGTCGACATAGCAGCGGCGGCCTATTTACTCCTATGAAGTGTGAAATGCGACGTAGTAAAAGAGACGCCTCTTAACGCGGCGACATAAGCTTGAACGTCTGTTATCGTGCATTTCAAAGAGCAACAGAATAAGATTCCATCAATAACCTTCCGAGTTATCTCGCGAAAATATATCCCGTTCGGTCGCCGCGAAAAGAATTTGCAGCGAACGACAAAGTGAGTATCGACCTTGGCAGGCGTGTGTGTACTCTTCACCGATACATGCCGGGAAACGGATGCAAGACGGCGCGGCGTGACGTCTGGGAATAAGTCAAGCGTCCAGTCTGTCAAGAACATTTTTAATCCCTTTGAGGTATCCCATAATCCCTGGCGATACCTTCCTGAGAGGTGACGTGTTTGGGGAAACGACAGCTTTGTGAATGAGTGAAGGAGATGCAAATATTTAGTTCGGGTACGTCCGGCTCCGCCCCACCCAGGGGGACTCAGCACGGAGCTTTGAATCCGACGGTAAACCGAGGACGCCGCGCGACAACGGTCTGAATCCTCCGCCTGAAGAGTAAAAAAAAAGTGACAGAATGAGTCTCATCACCCAGACGAGGGAGAATCAGGCCTTTGTCTTATCCCGCGTTCATTTGCCGAGCAAAGCGGCAACCTCCGAGAAGGTGCAGAGATGTTTTATTCATGCGGCTAAAAATGGACGGTGCCGTGACAGAACCAGGCGATTGTCTTTTCGTACACACCGTAATAGCTTTACAGTGGCGTGGACGTGACATGAGGTTGTTCTGCTCTTTCTCATCCACGCTCTGAGTGTTTCCAGTGTCAGTCACTGAACAAAGCAACAAAAAGCCTCACTGTCAGGATTATCACTCTGTTCTCTTTGAAGGGAAACAAGGTTGTCATCAGTCATCGCTTCACTTTTATGATGCGGAAACGCACGTGGAAGTGTACGAATGTGTGTATGTATCTGTGTGGATTAAATCGTGAAGGAGCTCTACTGTGGAGTGATTTTTCTCTCTTTTTTTTTTTTTTTTATGGATCCGCTACATAAATGATGGCTATAAAAAGATGATTCATTATTGTTATGAATTCAACATCATTTTTTTCTCTGATCGTTAGTTTTCGCTCGTATATCCTCTGATTTGGTGTAGATGGTAAAATGTTGTAGGCAGTGCGGTGTGACATGACTCTTGAGCAAACCCAGCACCCAGTTTGATATGTACAGTATATATAAGTGGGAACAATGATAAAAACAGAAGGATTTGGCGTGTGCAGCGTGTACTTGTGATTGTAACCCAAACGGTCCACTGAGCGGCGCTGCAGCAAAAAGCTCACAAAACACCAATATCGGTAGCCTAATTCAGCAAAACCTCCAGAACAAACCCAAACGTTTTCTGCCGCCGATCTACCGGCTGCTTCGTCTCTCCGTCTCTCCGTCTCTCCCAAACATCAACAGGCCGCATCATTTAATCATTCTCAGATTTGACTCTGCGTCTCAAATCTCATTATTTTACATAAAGCAGACGAGGGTCGTGCTGCGAACCAACAAATTACTTTTCCTCTCTCTCTCTCTCTCTCTCTCTGTCTCTGTAGATGTCAAAACAGAGGACAATTAACAGGGCGGATCGCTGCGATGTACTCGTCGCCATCTCGCCCCTCATCACTGTCTCCTGATGTATGGTCATTAGCCGCACGCTCCATCATCAGCGCTCACGGTGACTGTTACAAATCAATCGCAGGGAAGGGGCACTCGGAACATTTGATTGGCCAAAACCTGCCGATAATGACACAATCAAGCACGCCCTCCTAAAAAGTGATTAAGTCCTCTCGACTGAGGTGGAAGAGTCCAGATTTAATCAAAAACCAACCCTCCCCGCTTTGCTAATTGCAAATATGAGTCCGAGGCACTGATCAACAGTGAGGACACGTCCTCTGTCTCCTTCTCCTCGGTTCACCTTGTCTTCAGCCAGGGAATACACAAAACGACAACAAAAAGCCACAAAAAAATGCCCTGCTATCACCATTTATGACATCAGAATATTAACGAAGTCGTCACAAGACGCTCACGCTGACCTACGACCTCTTGCCACCGCACGTTTCATCAGCACCGATGATGATCACAGCCCAAGTCCAAGTTATTTGAATGAAGTAACGAGGATGTCCGTCAGATAGATAAGAAAAACTCCTCAGATAACACGGCACGATGACAAATAAAGCTGGGAGATTCCGAGAGGATGAATCCGACAAGATAGCTGCTTTGAATCGACCACGAAAATCAATATGTAATAAATTCATGGACAAAGGCTTCCTGTAATGCTGGGTCGCGTTACGTGCGATGAACTCGACGTCCGAATCCCAAAGAAGACCCCGATGTTCGCAGGTGCGCGAGGCTTTGGCTGATCCGTGACAGGAGTGGAAGCAGATGTGCCGGGCTCCTCTGTGGCCCGCAGCCTCGTTTCTATCGCAACGCTGATGTCTTACTGAAATTTCAACCCACGGAAAGATCTGTTATCAGGTCCACTTGGGATCGATCGAGCTGAACTGTCGACACCTTGTCTGGCTTCATTCTTTCCCTCATTTACGGTGTAGATAGTTTAAAGTCCAAAGTATTCATTTACTTCTTGTTCAAAACAACCACAGCAGGAAGCGAGAAGGGCAGCCATGAGAGAGCAAACCTCCCCGATGATGAAGAGGCCCGTACAAAGCAATACGCAGGTCAAAGAGGGAGAGACGGAGAGAGAGAGAGAGAAGAAATCGCTTTCCTGCATCAGTCCGAGGGGCGGTTTATTGATGCTGTAGGAGATTCAGTAGGACCGGACCACTTCGTACCGTTGTTCTTAGTACAGATGTAGTTTGTGCAACGTTTTCCCGCTGCGGTTTGTATTCGTAGCGCCGGTTGCCGCCGTGTTATCGTCCTCCGTCGTCGTTCTGTTTGCTCATTACCGAATCAACCTCATCTCAGTGACAAACGTTCTGTTTGTAATTATTGGTCGGTAATCCTGCCAACAAACAAACAACCCTCTCTGGCACCGCGATGTGTGAGCAGCAGCGTGGCACATACATTATCTGGATCTGTTACAAACACCATTACCAATACATCGGATTTGATGATACAACCCAACCGGGCCCATACATTATGGGGATCTGCGGGACGGATCAGAATAAAGTGGATCAAGGTCAAAGCGTGCAGGCCCTGGTAATGAGTCTGGAGCCCTTCAGAGAGCAAATCCCTCTGCCGCTGATGTGTCATTTGGACTTTACGCTGATTCCACAGGTCAGACGTTTGGTCATAGTCTTCGGGTTTGACCGTAGTTGAAGGTAGACATCGGAGCCTCATCTCAGCGTTTTTAGCAAATCACCACCACGACGCCGTACGAGCCGTCGTCTTTGTATTTGTCGAGTAGAATAATTTAAGAGGACTGAACGCTCCAGTGCCTCCCCGTAATTTGGCAGCGCTGATGAAAGTGTAGCAGTTTTAAATTAATGTTTCCGGAATTCATGTGTTTTTAAAAGCCCTTTAGCCAAACTGTATGAAAGGGAATGTAGCCTGTGGCTGACCAATCCAGAAAGTTTTATTCAAATCTCTTCACAAACTTTTGGATTCTGTTTACAGACCCAAGAGGGTAAAAACAAAAAAAAATAAATAAAACCGCTCCACTGGTGGATAAAACAGCTGCAGGATAAAGAAATAATCCAAAACTTTTCCTCTGTAAAATCATCTAAATTTACAGTTTTTGCTGATTTTTTTTTTTGGTTGTAAAAGTCATCAAACTTTTAGATGATGATGATTTTTGATATATGGTGTCTGACCTGACGTTCCAAGGAAAATGTGGCTCGCGGTCATACGGCGACGGCTTTGACTTGAAGGGGGTCCGTAAACAAACACGAAAAGATAACGGCAAAAACGAGCACGAGCACGCCGTTTATAGAAACAGTATCGTTCGCAAGACGACGTCAAAGGACTGAAAGTAAGAAACGTGTTGAATGGAGGATTGAATATGTGCTGCGTAACACATAAAAACGACTTTTTTTTGTCATTAGGCAGCTGGTATTCGGACTTTATCGTCCCGGAGGATCGCCGCTTTAACATCAGAAGGAAAGAACGACAAAGGGGCAAACTTGAACCTTTGAAACCTTCTTTCCACCAAAGTCTGAGAGGAATTGTTGTCCTCCACAGGGCATCAAAACAGGGGATTGTGTTTATCTCTCCGTCTCTGCGGCGCACTTTATTAAAGACTGGAGGAATAGATGATGGCGTTTGGCTGGCGGCTCCCAGCCAACAATGCGTTTCATTGGAGTTTAAAGAGATCAACACAGTCCGGGCCTCAGAAAGCACTCCGATCTCCAGAAAAACTTCTAATTTCATCACGGGCCCAGGGGAATGGGACGCGTATGTGGACTTTCCTTTGTCAACAGCTTGTCTGTTGTTGGGCTGTGATCGTCTGCGTGCTCATTGTCAGAAGTGGCCTTAAACTGTTTGTGTTCTCCGGCTAATTGGTGCTCGCAGACAAACAGTTTAGGCTCGGCTCTACGGCGCGTCCTGGCACATTCTGAAATCAATTACAAGTATGCGTTTTCAGGGAGAGGAGCGCTCAGCGTCCTGGTCTCTGAAAAACTATCGTAGTACCCAAAGTTGCGTGACAAAAAGTAGAACCCTGGTGACATCGCAGCGAGTGTTTTCTAACTTCTGACCAATGAGAAAATACTGTAGGGGGGACGACGCAAACCTGCACACAGGTAGACCTGAAGAGACCGCACACCGCCCTGAGGAAGTCACCGCCGTGATGTCATGAAGGTTGGTGTCCTCATGTGACACGTTGACTGTCACCGTTCAAGGGAGAAGTCGATGGGTAAAAGGACGGAACTGAACCGCGTGGACCCACGTAGACGTGTTACCGTAAAGAAACTATTCGTCTGAATCTGCCACGGTAAAACATATTAACGCACAAGAAATGCTGATTAAGCGCTCGTTTGGAGAAGTCTTTAAAAAGGTCAAAAACGAGGTCCAATCTGTGGTGACGCTAATTTATCCTTTTTTTTTTTCTTTTTTTTTTACCACCGATGATGTGTAAACATGTTTGGAGTGCACACTTCGGTGGCGTGTTTTCATATTAGTACAGTGGAGGAAGTGATTAACTGAGTGAATCAACAGGATCTCTGACTCCTTATGTAATTACAGGCCTGATATTTAGCAGGGAAAGGACAGTCGGAGCTCATCCACACTCTGGGCTGCAATCACCAGCAGACTTCTAATTAGTGCGTCTTTTGATTAGGATTGGCCTGCCAACCTCTGCCTTTCAGCTCCTTCAGCCCGCGTGGATGTGCTTGGATTCATACAGTGTGTGTGTGTGTGTGTGTGTGTGTGTGTGTGTGTAGGCTTTTTTTCTCTCTTTTCTTTATTGACTATTTACGGTCATCGTTTCTGCTGTTGTCTTTTAGATGAGTGTCACTTGTGATATTTGTCAAATACCCACAGAAGTGAGCTTCAGACGCGGTTGAATGAGGTTTTTAGCTCATTCAGGTCTTTCCACAGCGCGAGTAGCTGAATATGATTTACAGACGAGAGTGATATTGACGCATTTTCACCCAGCGCTAACATCCGCCCCCGCAGTCTGGTGCCGAGTTTTATCTGAGATCTGATCACAGGACTCCTGTGAATGCCTTCTACTGTGACAAAGGAACAATCCATAAATTTTCTTGTTGAAAAAAAAAAAACCAACTGAAATGGCCGATGAAAGACGGAAAAAGGAGAACCCTGTGAACGGGGGGAACATGTTCTGTACCGTGATCCGACAGCAGACACGCCCACCTTCTGTGGTCGACCATCTGAGCAATCGATGGGAAAAAGAATTAGCGACTTAATGCCCGCCCCCTTTCTGTTGACTGACAGGACCCTATGATTCTGAAAAATGAGCTGTTATTATGAAATATAAAACAAATTCACATTCAATTATTTATGTCTTTAATTTTAAACATGGTTAAAAAAAATACAGGATTCAAAGTTATATTTTGTATGTATTTGTCAATATATTAATTTAATTATCTATATACTCCTTCATTTTTATGGATTCATTTGGTGAAAAAATAAAATGGCACAATGATTTAATATTTTGTCATTATTTCATAAAATCAACATACGTTAGAAACATAAAATCAATAAATTGAAGTGAAATGAAGCCAAAAATACAAAAGGAAGACACGGCAGTCAAAGACACAAAGGTGAATAAACACCAAACAAAGCCGCGAGAAAACACACACACACACACACACACACACACAGCATGAACCCATAAAGAAAAGAAGGAGGAACAGGTGAGACCAATGAGGTAATCAGGTAATGAGACGAGTGATGCGTGGCCAACACAAAGGGACAAAGAAGCACGGGAAAGTTGACTGCACAAACCTGGCAACCACCCGCAAACATCAATCATCACCCATTGTTGCCGTTCGCCGCTGCGGGTTTCTTCACCATCACCATCACCATCATCATCATCAAATCGCAGCGCTTCCGACTGCGTTTATAGCTCACAAATGCTGCTAATTGGCGTTCGGTGCGAGGTGACCAAACACCACACAAGTGTTTGTAATTGCAATTTAGCGGTTTTGGGGGAAGTTTTGACATTATTTAGTAAAACGCCTGAGCTTTAGTGCCTCGTCGGCAAGTTTCTATAATCTCACCATCACGCCGGGCGCCGGCGAGAATACAAATGAGGAAAAGGAGGGGGCACATGTTTATTCAGTGGAAACACTGATCAAAACACTGTACATTATGCTGTGTGTGTGTGTGTGTGTGTGTTCTGAACGAAAGAACAGCGACTCGTGTCATAGTCGCTGCTCATCGACGTGAACGTGAAAAATATGTATCGCCACTTTGTATCGCATTTTCGTGACAAAAAGTGCGCGCGCGTAGCATGTTGTGCTGCATGTTTTATTCATGTGTGAAAATGAAAGCGTCTGAGCGATGTTAGCATGGCGCCCCGGTTTGTAAACCCAGCTGAGCGATTGGCATGAAAGCTTCAATCCTCTTGGTATCAGTTACGGCTGAACAACGCGGCTGCGGCTCCTCCCGCCTCCTCCTCCGGCGCTCCTCCATCTTTAATTGTCTTTTTGAGCTCTGCAGAGTGGAATATTGAATAATGGAACGTCCTCTGAGTTATGACGAACCGTTACGGCCGAGGAAGGAAAACTCCAGTCAATGTTTTACGGCGGTTCCGACGACGTTTGGGTCATTTACAAATCCAACGTGGGCCGCTGACGCCGGTCTTTGGACGATGTCGTGTCAGTCCGGAGATATTGGACGCTCACGTACCACGATTATATTTATGCCTCTGTCAGCGACTTATAAGTGAGGAACAATACGAGCAATTAGATCAGGGAGATTTACTGCGACGCTCCAGCCGACAAAGTCATCGAGAAACCGGACGTTATTTCAGAGGATAAAACAAAATCGTTCTTCTTTCTGGATTTTAAAGATGTAGAGTCAAACTGTCCTCCAAACTCTGTTTTCTGGAACGTTCCGCTCTCTTTATTCTGAACTTTTCCTTCTGGTTTCCCCTGCAGCTTCACTCGAACTCGGACAAAGGCGACGGCTCCGTCAGGTACATCCTGAGCGGAGAGGGCGCCGGGACGATATTCATCATCGACGAGGTGACGGGGGACATTCACGCCACCAAGAGCCTGGACAGGGAAAGGAAGTCGCACTACGTCCTGCACGCTCAGGCCTTGGACCGCCACACCGAGGAAGCGCTGGAACCAAAGTCGGAGTTCATCATCAAAGTCCAAGACATCAATGACAATGCACCCAAATTTCCAGAAGGGCCCTTTGTAGCGACGGTGCCGGAGATGTCCGAAGTAGGTGAGTGGTGCCGCCGCGTCCTCCGTTAACCCCTTGAGGTCTGGAGTCGGCGGCCGCGGAGATCCATCTGTGGAGCGACCGGTTTGTTTGTGTCGTGAGCGTTTTTCAGTTTCAAACGTGAAAATCGGTTTGAATCTGTCTTTGTCGCTTCCTGTCTGTGTTGATAAGGCGTTTCATCTCTCCGAGTCTCTACGACGTGACTGTTGACTTCAGATCCTCCTCGCGCGCTTCAAACGGAAATCAGAAAGCAGCGATTGGCCTCGATGGCGTAACGGAGGCACGAGTGTCCGATTAATCTGCAGAACCTTGATCAAACGCGTTCCAGCCCTGCCTTAGATAGTAGTTTGTCCTGTTGAGGATCATGTTTGATTCCCTGTAAGCCGGCCCAGCCCCGCTTTTCATCTCTGCCTTCTGCATTCTGTGATGCTTTCCCGGCGGGTCGCTCTTTACAAAGCACTCAATAGCAA